>JAEANM010025986.1:0-10834 GCA_017656035.1 Myanophis thanlyinensis
CATTCCAAACACTTTTAATCTTTGTTTTCTTCCTCAAAACACCCTGAGAAGTGGAAGAAACGTCTTCACACCACCACATAACCACGCCCCTCAGCGGTATAATTTAAAGATCTAGCATGCTATGTAATTAAGAATATGGGATAAAATGGGATTAATGTGGAACACCTTAATTAAGCATTTTCTAAAAATGATTTGCAGATAGAAAATATACTTTGCCCTAGGTTCCTCGTATTTTTTGAACTAGAAAGATTTTTAGGGTCATGGAGACAATGATGGGAGCCTAGACAAATAAAAAAAAATGCTTAAATTGTTTATACCATCAGTCATCCATTCACAGGTATATAAAGTTGAAATATGGGAAAGGAGACAAAGCCCCTTCCCAAGCTGTTTGTAATAGTCCAAACCTCAGGTTGTCCAAAAATTCCAAAAAGAAAGAAAGAAAAATGGCTTCCTTAGAAATTGGAAAAACCCTTAGGGTTAGAGTCATTTAGCATTGAAAAATCAAATTAGTAATTCCGAAAGATAAGTGTATTATTTGTTTGTTTGTTTAATCAATTTGTACAGCTGTCCATCTTAGCAAGTTAATCTGGGCAATGAACAATATTAAAATAAAAATTAAATATTTTATAAAAATTCTCCTGCAACAAAGCATGGTTTAAAACAAGATTAGATTGTAACCTCTCCCTGTTCTTTTTGTACAACCTCCATAACAAAGAAATAAGTATAAAAGAGATTGCATAGCTGGAATAGCACAAAAATAGCTCAGTTTATGTCAACTTCACCCTCTTGTTTCTACAAGGGCTCAATGAAAAATAATACCTTAAATGTTATAACTGACCCATAACTGGCAACGTTGATGAGCTAGAACTTCTTTGGCACCTGTTCCCTTCAGTTTGCAGGAAGTTTCATGAAAAAAAGGTTGCATTGCTATTGTTCATGAAATGGAAGCCTAGTGAGTACTTGTTAGTACGCTTTAAACATTATGTCATGGTTGAATGTTTGAACATCAAAAGAAGAATTTACAATTGGAAGTCATAATCACTAAATGCAGGCTGTTTGTTGTGGTGATTGGGTTGACAGGAGTACTGTGCATCAGAGGGCAAACAAATGTAAAGATGGTGAACCAGAAGAGGTGATTTGTGTGATCAAGAACAAAGCAGATGACCTGTGACAGCAACTGATGATTGAAAGGTTGATGAACTGATTAAAGACAATCAGGAGATCATTCAAAGGGAAATTGCTGTCAAGCTTGGCATTTCCAAAAGAATGTGTGGTCACAATATTGATGTTCTTCAATATTGAAAAATTTATGCAAGACAGGTTCTACACATGTTAAGAGCAGAGATGAAAGCTTGAAGAGTTGGAATTTGCCAGCAACTGTCATGCTACAAGGATGAAGTAAAGGAATGTTTACAGCATTGTGACAGTTAATAAAATATAGGTTCATCACTATGACCCAGAAACAAAGTGTTGGTCCGTGGAATATCAATCTAAAACTTCACTTGCAAATAAAAGAAAATCAAAACTTAAACCTCAGCAGGAAAATTAATGGTTACATGCTGGGAGGATGGGAATGTTCACATAGTTTTCCTTGAAATTGGCATCACTTTAACCTCTACTATAGAACTCAAAAGTTTGAAAAAAGACTAGAAAGAGATCAAAAACACAATAAGAATTTTTTGCTGCAAAGTGACAATGTTATGACATGACATTTCACAAACCACCCAAGAGGCAATTGTAAATTTGGCTCTCACAGTCTAATTCTATCCACTATATAGTCTGGGCTTGACATGATGCAATTTCTACATTTTCCCAAAACTAACAGAATATATTTAGGGCATCAGTTGACTCAAATAGATGGAAAGAATTGTCAGACCTGACTGAAGATTCAAAATATTAAGAAGCATATACAATGTGGGCAGAAGTGGGTAGCAAATTGTGGCTTTTAAATGGAAAAATAAATAGAAGAAATAAAAGAGGTCATTTCAAGAATTATTGCCCCACTTAAATATCCCTATTTAAATTAAAGTTATGGAGATGGTGGTATTCCTTTTCTTTTGTTGTGCAGCTATATTTCCAGAGGCCAGGAGTGAAAGTTATAGATTAACTTCTCTTCCCATCTGAATTTGAATGAAATCTCATTAATCAAATTTAGCAACATTATGCCTAAACCACAACATGTCACTGAGCACTGATAGTAATATATACACTGATAGGACCCCAGTGCATGCAATTACCCAGTGAAAAAATCCCGGGATCAAAGTGGATGTTTAATGAAGATAAAGATATCAACTCTGTAAAACATTTTGATAAAGTCAAATTCTATGCCAGGGATCATTTGAAAAAGGACTGAAATGAAATTGTCAACCCACAGTTGGAACATTGTATACAATTCAAATTGTGATATTTGAAAAGATGTAGAAGAGAGCTGGGAAAAACTGTACAAAAAGGCAAGTAAGATGATAAGGGTTCAAATCTCAATGAGCAATGGTAAGAACATTGGGAAAATTTTAGCTCATGAAAAAGTGATGAACGATTTGGTGACCACGGCATGGAGAAAGTAAACAAGGAAGCTAGATTTAGGACAAACAAAAGAAAGCACCTCACCTAGCTCATTAACCTATGGAACTCGTTAGTACAAGGCATGGTGATAGCTACTCATTTTGATGACCTTAAAGGGGGACAGATAAATTCAAGGAGGACAGGTTTATCCAGGATTAATGGTCTTAAGGCTCAATGTTATTTCCATAATGGGAATAGAATGTCTCCAAATGCCATTTGTGAGGTAATAATGACAGGGTGATAGTATGCTTCTAAATTCAGATGGAAAATGCTCCTAGAGGATTAGTCTGATAAGAAAAAAAAATGCTGGAATAAAATCAGCATTGGCTTAACTCAGAAAGATTATTATAACTATAAACTGCTTGCCCAATAAACTCAGATATTCTCACTATACATTCCCAAAGGGAAAGGTGCTCTTTGTCACATGCACAGAAAATCAAAAATACAACTTTTCTGTTGGCAATAAGAAAAATGTCCTTTGGGAAAAAAAAAATAACCTGGACAACTCTCCAGAAGTTGGAGACGAAGGCTGAAAAACTATCAACTTTTCCTATAGATTCTGATTAATGTTTAGAATCCTAGAGAAAAGAGAAGTCCAGGTAATTGAACCAGAAAAATCCCCCATCTGTTTCAAGAATATTTTATTTCTGTAGAAATAGGTAAACATTTCTGGAGTTTGTACTAGCTTTTTTGTTTTCTGTGTGGTGCTAAATTTAATTTGCTATATTTCTCTATACAAACTCTGAAATATGATATTTGATATATGCCTTCATGAATACCTCAGGCTATGTTCACAAAGCCATAAATTTTCCTTTAGAAATTTCTTGTAAGCAGCAATATTAATTTGGAATTCCCGATCTTCCCTCTTTATGGAACAGATAGCACCAACTTCAGGTCTGCCTGGAGATTGCATTTCTTTTTATTTTTTTTCTTTCTTTTTACACAAATAAACTATTTTTCTTGTGAACTGGTCAGTTCAGTAATTTATTTTTATTTAATACTGAATGTTTACATTTTAATATTTAACGCTTAAAATGGTTGTTACGTTTTGTTTTGTTTTCAAAGTGTTGGTTTATGTCTTGTGTGATTGCTTTATAATCCATAGAAGAAAGGGCTGAATCCTCTAACCATGTGGCTAATTATTGCACAGCTAAGAGGAGGTATAATAGAACTTATCCCAATATATCCTTAAGGGGACACAAGATAAATTAGATCTGTCTATTCCTTAACTGTAATTAAGGAATAAAAAACTAAGGTATTAGCTAGAAGCTGTGTGGTAGAAGCAGGAACTACCAAACCAATAACCCAAATTGCAGGAAGGTGGAGCCAGGTAATCAAAATTTGCAGGATTACATAATTTACTATGTTTTCAAGAAAGCTTTAATAAAAAAATGTCAGTCATATTTATTTCCCCATTGTATTTTCTCTTTTGCTTTTTACTATCTTGATTAAGAATTCTTTGAGTCTTTTAAAATTCTCTATTTTTGTTTGATCTCTGAAAAATTCTTAAGGCTGTAGGATGAACTATGTTTTTTTCTGCCTGGTCTACTAATGAGAAATTGGAGAAGTTGTGGTCCCATATTGGGGATAGTTGGTTTAAATGGAGACAGAGTAGGTGAGGGCCCTTAATGTGCAGGGAGGTTTGAGGGAAATATTAGAGTGACAGATTTTTAGAGATTTGCTGGACTGAGTCGAATGTTGATTTAAGGGAGGAAGAAACTCCTTCCACTTGGAAATAAGATGTCATCTTTTTCAGCATACTGACAATGTATATAATTCCTTTCACTGCATTTTAATGAATGTTTTTCCCTTATTGCAAAGCTTCCCAAACTCACAGATACCTTTTTTTTTCAAAACTCCCATTTCACATCCTATTTTCATTTTTTTTACAAGAACTGACAAATAACTAAAAGAAATAGGAGAGTCTCAATTCTTCATACAGATACACAGACACACATTCCATGAAAAGCAACAAGTATTTTTCCATGGTTAATTAACTCATGGTTAATTTAATCGTAGTGTACTGAATTAACTCAGTTGACTGAGTTTGCACAACTTATTTGAACTGTAAATTAACTTGTTGTCATCTTCCCAAACTTACTAAGCTAAATTGACTTGTCTAACGTATGATTCAATGTGCCATGTGAAGTCTAGTCAAAGCTTGAGAAACCCCAATTACAAATGAGCCACAAATGTATGTTGAATATTTGATTACAGGCTGAAATGGAGGTTTGCTTTTGTTGCTGACCTTCAGTTGGGGTTTTAATGTCACATAATTTCAACTCAGTACTACTAATTGCAACTTTAGGAATGGGTTGACTCATTAACTGTATTCATACAATGTGCTAAGCTACGGTTTGAATAATCGCCACTGGGTAGCTAAACCACAATTAGCTGAGTTCACAAAGCACACTCAGTCATACATAAATCACAAAGACAGCATCTACAAAACATTTTCTAAGCAGAATAAAAATAAACTATAATTAATTAGTACAATTAAAAAATTAGGCCAGTATAGATGTTTTTAGAGAGAGAGAAATACAAATTTCCATTATAGTGTAAGCACAGAGGACTACAATGTATATAGCATTTCCTATCACTCAAATTACCTTTTTTTCAGATCAAAACTTTTGCTCTAAATTAATCAGTCTTATTTAGATTTTTTTTTTCATAATGTACAGCTGGAAAATCAACAATTGCAATTAGATTGTCTGTTGAAATTATTTGAATCATTTCTTACAGAATTTAGTGGGGATGCATTTCAAGGAAGAATATTTATGCAAGAGAAGACATAAACTTTCTCTTCCCAGTACTGTATCCCTTTTAAAAACTCACTGTCAATCCATAAGTATTTTTTTTAAAAAATAAGTCTTCGAATGTAGATACTGAAAATAAATATGAGTTGTTGGGTAAACAGAATGAAAATATTGTGTTGCTATGTTTAGAAATGTGATAGGAACATGTTAGATTTCTTCACTAAATTTAATATAGTCCCAGTATACTATGATTCCCATTGTTTCAAAAAGCCCTGGACAGGCATAATTGGTATTCATTTATGGCATAGGTTCTCATTTCTACCTCGGTGGTATCCTTTTAAGGTTCCTTAAATTAGCTTCCATTAAATCTTATCTGAGAAATGTCAGAATGAGTTCTAGGTGTAAATTATTGTGGCAAATCATGGATGAATCTTAATTTAAAAGCCCAAATTGTAGTCTAAGGGTACACTACACTTCTTATTTCAAATAATATTTCAACATAGAACATAGAATTAACAGAATTAGAAGGGATCTTGGAGGTCTGTCTGAACAGTAGACCCTACCATTTCAGACAAGTTGCTGTCCAGTCTCTTCTTAAAAGCCTTCAGTGATGGAGCACTCACAACTTCTAAAGGCAAGGCATCCCACTGGTTAATTGTTTTCATTGTGGGGAAATTTCTCCTTAGTTCTAGTTTGCTTCTCTCCTTGATTAGTCCATTCATTGTTTCTTGTCTTGCCTTTTGGTGATTTGGAAAATCATTTTTGTATATTGTAGCCTCTCAAATATTGAAACACTGCTATAATTTATTTATTTATTTTTATTTTTATCTAGTTACTGAATGGATCCAGTGGCATCTTAGTTGGGATGAATCTTTCCTCTCTCTTAGCTTTTGAAGCAATTCTTGCTGAATGCATTTCCTTCCAAAATTATCTTCAGAGTTAAAAATGTATAGCAGAAAAGGGAGTCTTAAAATCTCTTGTTGTGCCTTAAATAGAGATAAGATGAAGCCTCCTAATGTTTTGTTTCTGACATCTTGTTAGATATATAACTTCAGCAAAGGTTAGGATATCCTGTTCATACAATGAAGGGGGGTGTTCAGAAGCTTTAATTTCCGTTTTATCGATTTCCCAACTTTGGAAGATAATATGTTCTGCAGTTGCTAGGAAACCAGAGAATTCTCTTCTGGAAGTAGAGGAGACAGTGTATACAAAACAAAGATCATTGTTGTTAGAGAAATGGACAGAGAAATGTCCATGCTATTCAATGACCACCCAAGAACAATATTCTAAATCACTTGCTTTACCTCGAAATCAATCATGTTAGATGTCTAACAGAATTTTTCAAAAAAATTGCCAGAGTCAGATTAACACAATCATGAACACTAGGAGAAAAGTTGGCAGATAGATATATAATCTAATTATCTCTTTTTAGTTTAGATTTTAAAAGTTGCTATCTTTTACCTGATTATTTCCTAGTTTATGTTAATTTGTCAGTGTTTTAGGGAAGCTTTTCCTCACTCCTACCCCTACCCATATTAGGCATCAGTTCCTATAATTTGTAATACGACTTGGATGGGAATTTCCAGAATGCTAGAATTTTAAATCCAATTGATTTATGTATTTATTTCCTTTGTATCCACTTTTCACTTCAGGTGATCCACCTCATCAATTTCAAGATGACTAATGAAACTTAACAAATTAAAATATAAAGCATTAAAATACAGATGAAAATCAACACTCAAATAAGCAATCAAATCCATTAAAAATTAAAGCATGTCTTCTTTCAGATCCTCTAAATGGAAAAGAGGAGACAGTGCAGACCAAGCACAGCTCTTAAGGGATGGTCTTATCTCAGAAGCCATGCTGGATGGGGAGGAGAAGTACCCTCTCACATGCCAGAAAGACAGATATTTGACACTAGGAATGTCTTCAAAGGACCTCCCCTGCATAACCACTCAGTCAGGCTGATTGGTAGCAGGAATACTGTTCTATCTGGTAGTCAGGCTTTAAACCACTGAGTCCTTTAAAAGTCAATACTAACATCTTAAATTATATCCACCTAGCAGTTAGCACCCAGTGCAATTCATTTAATACAAGTTCCCTTCCAGGTGCTACCTTCTCTACCATCAGCAAGTTCTAGAGTCTAGACCAGGGGTGGGCAATTATGGCTCCTTCATGACTCGTGGACTTCCACTCCCAGAATTCCTGAGTCAGCAATTCTGGGAGCTGAAGTCATGAAGGAGCCATAATTGCCCACCCCTGGTCTAGACACTTTCTAATGGTAGCCATTTATAGAGCATGCTAGACAAATGGAACACAAGTGGAGGAAAGGTAGTTTAGGGAAAAACTCTTACTTGGTTGCTGCTATAATCATAAATCATTTCTCTGGTGTTAAATATAGAGGCCATCTTGAATGCATTTCCATTTAGAAATTGAAAATCTGGGTTTTAGTCTTCTAGCAATCACAATAAAAGCACAGTTTTTTAGGATGTGGAAAAAGCCTAAAATTAGCCTTCCTGTCTTATCTCCATTTTATATTTCAAACTAGACAATGTATATAGTGCACATTGTACCAATAGTGAATTCTAGGGATTAGCTGCAAATGGAAAATAATGTGCAAGTTTTTCCTGTACAAACTTACTGTCTGTTGATGTACAAAAGAGGCCTAATGTCTCTCCAGAGTACATAATAATGCTAAAAACACATTTCCGGAGTTAATTCAGTGATGCTCTTGGCTATAAGTAGTTAAGTACTTAGGCAGTCACAGAGAACGGAAACTTTGAATTGGTGCCAACTAGGAAAAAAAAAAAAATTTTGAAATGAATAAAAATGGCAGTGTGTTTCAGTGGAGTTTTCTTCAGTAGCAATAATTCTATAAATTGTTTTCTAGAAGTATATTCTCTCAAAGTTTGAATTTTTAGAGGGTGTATTTCTCAGATGAGAGTTTTATCCTGTATTTTATAGTCAGAGCTTTGAGATAACATTTCCTCTATTCTTCTGTATAGTTAATAATTCATAACACATACATTTTTCTCCTTTACAGGGCGCTGAAAGTTTGATTATATTTATTTAAATCATTCTTGATCTTTTTTTGATGATTGATTGCTAATTGTGAAACTCACACCCACTTACCTGTCAAGAATGGAGCTGGAGAAAAGAAGTCAATAACTGAAATGCAATCTAATGGAAAAAGAAGTTTCCATTCTAGCATATGCATTGCAACAGAGAAGAGAGCTTTGGGAGAACTGATAATTATATGTTAGGAGGACATATCCAGGAATCAGAATTTCCTATGAGTACATATGTTGCTGAATGTGTTTATATTGTTGATCTGGTTTAAGATATTGCATTTAGGAAGGGAGATTTAATTGTTTTCCTAACTCATTTTTCGTAACCAATATATTTCTTTATGTAGAAGAGAAATTATCCACTAGTATGTTGGGCTAATTTAATCTGGGGTATACAGACCTCAGAGCTAATTGCTATTGAAGTTTAAAATCCACCCATATTTGGTCACAACAGCTATTTGCAACCATGCTCAGCTTTTTCTTGTCCTTTATTCTTTATTCCTTTTTAAAAAAAAATATTATATTGTATTTTCTATTATTATTTGATTTTATTGCATATCACCCAGAGTTAGTTTGGAATTCAGTGGTATCTAAATTGAAATTAATTCAATTTTTCAAGTAACATATGAAAACAAAAACAGTTTATAGTAGTAGCACACTTTAGTCCTCATAACCTACAAAAAAACAGATGAGATAAACACTACTCCAAGAATGTCCTGTCTGGAGTGGGAAAGCAATAAGAGGGGAGCATACAGATTGTTAGGAGGGTGGAAAACAAAACTGATCAGGGAAAAAGAAGAAGAAAAAGAAGTTAATTCACATGGAAGGAGTGGACTTTGAAGATGGCAGAACTTACTAAAATGGCCAAACTGACTTGTTAGGAAAGAAACAATAACTACTTTTTATAAAAACCCTTTATAGACTTTTTGCTGAAAATGGATAAAAATTGATGATTTTGGAATTTACTAATTGTTTATGACAACGATCTCCAACCTTTCTGGCTCGGCAGATTGGCAGTGGTAGCAGTGGCCGTAGGGCGGAGAGGGGATAGTTTCACACACTTGTGTGCCTCTTCTGCAAACTCAGCTTCATACACATACACACTCACCCTCTATTTGCACTGCATGGTTCCCAACAGGCTTCAGACCAGGAGTTGGGGACCCCTGGTAAATGGAAAGAGGGGAACTGCATTGGTAGAGCAAAAATGGTAATAGTCACATTTGTAACAGCTGCAAGGAAGATTGGAAGTAGCTTTTTTAGGTGTTTTCCCCTTTCTGTCCTCTTTTCTTATCCTTTCATTATTTTTTCTGTTTTCACTTTTTCTTTTTTTTAATCTTTCTTTTTTATAATTCTTTCTTTATGTTTCAATAGTTTTTAAACTTTCATAACATTTATTTCTTAATAAAATGAATGAATGAATGAATGAATAAGCAAGCCTGGTTTCTCAATGTATGTCCATTAAATAGTTGGATTTGCATTCAACTTTGTAATTAGAAACAGGTGGATTTTAATAACAACAGGTAAGGAGGGACTTATGATATTAAAAGATCACTGTTATTTCTTCCAGATTCAAAAGCAGGGACTAATAGAAAGAATTGATTTCTTTCACACTGTGTTTTACTTGTAAAGATATCATAAATATTCAGGCAAGAAATTCAAGAATAGCAGTTAATGAAGGTCAGCTTTCAGCTTTCACCTAAAGGGCTTGAGATGATAGTGAGATAGTCCCTTGAGGTCATTTTGTTGGAGAAGACTTAATTGTAGAGTTAATTAGAGTTGCTCATCTTTTATGGATTGTATCTATATAAGATGTAAATCGGAAATACACTTTTTGGGAGGAAGGATTATTCCTGGAACATAATTTTATGCACCTTGAAAATAGCACATTGGTGTGAAGGTTAGACTTTGGTCATTCCTCACTGATGATTTATAGTATCTTATAATGGTTACCCAGCTATTATTGTTGCAGTATAAAGTCTATCATATAGGCATAGCAATATTTCGAAGATGCTATAAATCATAGTGAAAAAAACAGCCTAAATCTTTCTCCCTGACATGGAAGTTTATTATAAGGTTTAAAAATCCATGCATTTACACATACCACCCCCACCCCCATTCCAGCTTAGTATGATAAAGTCCAAGGAAAGAAAGAAAAGCTTTCCTCTAGATTTTCTTATTCTGTCAATTGGTTCAAAATGCAAACACTCAAAAACTGAATTGTTTTATTGGTACATTTATATTAAAATGGATGTTGATGGTAAAAGATGTATCTTTGTACTTTAAGATAATCACATTAGAAATCTGTGCCAGGGGATGCCAAGTTGTTTCCCAGAAAACCTAAATTCTGCTGATTCTATAAATGTTGAATAAATGGAGGATATCTGCATGTATTATATTGTAGTAATATAAATTCTCTCTACAAAGGAAGGAAGGAAGGAAGGAAGGAAG
>JAEANM010025987.1:0-10833 GCA_017656035.1 Myanophis thanlyinensis
AGGAGGAAGGAAGAGAGAGAAAAAAGGAAGGATGGAAGAAGGGAGAGAAAGAAGGGAATTTGTGTCTCGAGGCCGCGTTTTTTTTCCCAATTTTTTTTTATTTATTTTTTTCGATTTTTTTTTCGATTGTCCTCTTTTTGGGAAATCAAAATATGGTCACCCTATGTTCCACTATTTAAGATTCCCTGTCCTAGTGAATATAAATTTATGTTCATAGGAAATGTAGTTATTTGTAGCTACTGAGTTTGCAGTTTTTAAAACATGGGAAACCACGGTACATTTTTCAGTAAATCAGAAGTATTTTACAATATGGGAAACTGATTTGGCTGATAGAAATAAGACATAAAGAGCTACAGGATGCCAAATTCTACTACAACGGATAAATTTTGTCAATTACAATGTTTAACTACCATATATACATAATTGTATGAATAATTATTACCCTCATCTGCATATTTCTTGTTTGGGGCAAAAAATTTAAATATAGATGTTTAGAATGTTTCTTCTCAAAACTACATACACAGAGAAGATCAATCTCTTGGTTTTGTTTTCAGTTACTTTTTTCAACTGTGTATTAATGTTATGAATATTAGTGTGGGTAGACAATAGACCAGGGGTGGGCAAACTTGGCCATTTTGTGACTTGTGGACTTCAACTCCCAGAATCCCTCAGCCAGCTTTTGCTCTCTCAGCCAGCTTTTGCTGGTTGAGGGATTCTGGGAATTGAAGTCCACAAGTCACAAAATGGCCAAGTTTGCCCACCCCTGCAATAGACAATACTTTCAGAAAGTTTTTCCACATTTGTCTAAATTTTCCTTAAAATACAAACTTATGGGAAAGTCTAAGAACAGTAGCCAGAAGACAAATGAGTCATCTATAAGAGAAGACCTCTGATTTATTCACTATCAGAGATATTCATTAGAGCTTTGACCTTTTGTGCTGTCTTGTGGTAGCACATTAGCATCAATAACACAGCCCAAATACAGAGCAGTGCTGGAAAATATTCACGGTTGTCCTTGCAAACATCCTTTTACTTTTAGTCCTTCAGTCTCTAAGAGGTTATGTTGATAAACTCAAGGTGCAATGTTCTATTTCAACAACGCCAGGCACTTGGATGTTATTCGAATGTCATATTGTCAATGCTCTCAATGAGTGTTATGGTAAAGGAATTGTCAGTTCATCTAGCATTGCATATATCCTGAAAAGGCTGATATCAATATTATCTGACTGTTAATTTTTTTAAAAAACTTTTAGTATAATATACTGTGCCTCCAGAGGCTTTAAGTTGTTCATCAGTTTGATTGGCTTGAAATTTTTCATTTTTTTCTAATGAAGTAGAAATTGAAATATTCCAGAACAGTTTTGTACAGGTTAAAAAAATGCTGTAGGATTTGGAACTCGGAATGGGGGAGAACAATGCAAAGCATGGATTTAATATATGATTCCATAAAAGATGAGACCTTTGTCTATTACAGCTACAATTCAGCAAGTCTGATGCCTTGGGGAGTTATAAAATTGAGTGAAAATGTCATATCATTTCAGTGGGAAATGCCCTCATTACAGGCAATGGAGCAGCTGAGACTCCCACCAAAGTCTATTGGAAAATAACAGCAATAACAATGAGCAAGGTCATCAGTAAATCAAATGAATTGCTGGGGCTCCAAACTAGTTATGGAAAGGAATGAAAATGCAAAAGAATGAATAATAAACTGAAATGAAATTTTAATGAAGACAATGAATGGAATAAATAAATAAATAAATAAATACATCCCTCTAAAGTCTGGCTTGTTGCCTTTAGGGTTGGGGGGATTGTTTTTGCAGGAGGGGTTCCCCTTGTATGCCATATGCAAGATGCATCTGTGGGAATACTGAAGAATGTAAGAGGCTCAAGCTATCCCAAGGTCAACATTTTAGATTTCACACACATTACAATACATTTCACGCATGTATTTACCCTGTGCATTACTATAGAACAGTGTTTCTAAATTTTGGCAATTTTAAGATGCCTGGATTTCAACTCCTAATAGTTGGTTGGAGAATTCTGGGAGTTGAAGCCCATGCATTTTGAAACTGTCAAGATTGAGATACACTGCTTTATAGTAAGATCAGAAGGTAACATGTGACTGTTGTACATATCTTCTCCTCTTGCCTTCCCTCTGGGAGACAAGCAGCTGGGGAAAGAAGTGAGCTGGGAAAAGTGCCCAGATGTAATAGGATCTTTCTTATCCTTTCTCTGTTTGAAGCTGGTTTATCATAAGAAATAAGAAAAGAGCAATAAGGAAAAAGAATTGATATAGCTCCCATTAATCATAGCTGAAAGCTACACTTTACAAGGAACAACTGGAAAATGGAAAGTGTCTATCTAAAACTAAGCAGAAAATGTAACAAATTAGAAGCACAATATCACAGGACTTGAAGGAGTCTCCGGGATTATATAGTTCAGTGTTTCTCAACCTTGGCAACTTTAAAATGCTTGGACTTCAACTCCCAGAATTCTGGGAGTTGAAGTCCAAACATCTTAAAGTTGCCAAAGTTGAGAAACACTGATATAGTTCAAACTCCTGCTTATGCAGGAAATCCATCTTAGATGGAAAAGATAGAATATCTATTTTTGTTTCTGGAGGCCCTTTACTATAAGATTCCTTTCGGTTTCTGCTCTCCTAATTTGTCCATTAAGAACTGGAACGCTGGGGAAGGTATATTATGCATGCTGCTGTGATGTATTTAGTGTTTGTTTATTTTGCTTTTGTTTGCAAACAACAAACCAGCTTATCTAAAATTGATGTGCCTATGGCTTTTGTGATAAGTAGAGCAGAAGCTGTGGACCATCTAAATTGACTGGCAAAAGGATACTAAAGGAATAAAAGGAGGAGGGTTTAGTAGTATAATTTCCAGAATTAAAGCAATGAGTTAGCCAAGATGCTTTCAAATTAAACAAATTTAAAGGAGTGAGGAATTACTTTCATGTTTAATTTATCTTTCCTGAGTTTGGGCCAATAAGATACTGTGGAAGTCTTCTTAAGAATCTGCTGTATCCCACTGCATTTAAGTTTTAACCTCAGGAGACACAATTAAATCCTGCAGAATTTCCCAACAATATATTCTATTGAAGAAAGACAGCTGTAGTTTCTTATTCAAAATTCTGCAAGGTCTAAGATAGTATTTCTAGATGAGTAACAAGCTGGAAAAGGTACTCCCTTTTATATACAACTCTGTTGTCACTACATATCTGTGAAGAGAAAGCACTAAAGACAGGATTTAGTTTTGCATGTAAAAAGCTTTATATCTGATTCTTGGTATCTCTAAGGGAAGTTGGGAAGGACTCCTATCTGAAATCTTGGAAAGTTATAGTTAATCAGAATGATTAACAAGGAAAAATCCTTGAATATAATTTTGTTGGCATGCTTTTCTAACAGAATTTGTTGCCATGCAACACGATCAGGGTTTGTTGGGGAAATATACTATCATAGGTTTTGCTCTGCAGCACTAATCTGGCACCCTGGCAAAGCAAAACCATATGAGACTTCCAAGTACAGTTATTAATAGAGTTTCAAAATGATTTTTTTTCCCCATCATCCACATGACACCATCTCCTTCCTTCAGAAGGAATGTTTTGCAAGCTATAAATGTGTACAAAGGTGTGGACAAATCTATGGATTGTGGGGGAGGGGAAGGAAGACAGGAATTCCAGAACTTTACTTGCTTCTCTTTTTGTGATGGGAGGGAAGGATTATTTCTCAATTACATTGAAACTTCCAGGGCAAGAGTTCACAGAAATTGACCAGTTTGAAATAGAAAGGATGAATGTTCATTGTTCAGGAATTACCAATATGGAATGCCCAACAGCTTTTGAGGTAGTTTAGAGAGATGTTGCACTCACTTCCACTAAACGTTGAAAGCCTTTGGTAAGAAGTTGGCACTGGATTAGACTATGTGTATGATACAAATATTGGGGCTCTCCAGTTTTTCCACATGGGAACAGATCCTGCAATAGTCCAAAGCCCTACTGAGTGGCACTCCTGCCAACCTGATTCAGATCAAGGCACTTTGTTTTCAGTCCCCCAAGGATGATTCTTGAAGTTCCTTCAGTGGGGGGATCTCATTGGGATGTAGTACCGAGTCTGCATACTTACTCAAGGCACCATGAGTACTATGCTGCTTTGACACAAAGGTGTTTTTTTGTTCAAGAAACAACTAGATCTTGTTTTTCTTTGAAGATGTTTCACTTCTCATCCAAAAAACTTCTTCAGCTCTTCTTCACAGATGAAGAAGCTTCTTGGTTGAGAAGTGAAACATCTCCAAAGAAAAACAAGGAAGGTCTAGTTGTCTTTTGAAAAAGCACTTTTGGGATAACCATGAGAATTTTACAGACATTTAGGGTTGGCTACAAGAAAGGGCAAGCTCCAGCAGAGCTCATTCTGATGAGAAATACTAGTAGCTTACCTATGCCATCTGCCTGTAGTAAAACTCAGTGGGGTTGCAAGCCAATATGAGCAATGAGATTAAAGGTTAAAGATTCTTTAAAGCCAGTTACTTTTCATAGAAATTAAATGGGAGGGGTAAAATACACACACTTCTTTGCACTGGCAGCATCATGACAAATGTCCCAGTTTTATACTCCCTCAGATTGATGGATGACACAAATACATCTTGGTCACTGAGAAAGCAACTACCTAACGGATGATGAGAATGAAGATACAAGTTTCTTCCAAATGTCCCTGGGAATGGTAGTGAATTTAGATTGAAGAATTACAAAGATTGTAATAAAGAGTGCCTCTGGTAAACTTGGTATATATACTGCCAAGAGGTTGCAGTCAGGCATTTATTGTTTCTTGGCTCATCCAGACTCCTGTCTGTTGGGCAAGCTATAGCATTCTTGCAGAAATCTAGGAATGTACAATGAGGGTGTTTCATATAAAGTTTGCTTAGGACATTCAGATTGTCCTCTAATTGACAGGGTCAGTTTTCCCTCCTCCTTTCAATAAAAAAACTATTTATTGCACAACAGTCTTGAGGTATATTTGTGTCAAAGAAAGCTGCAAATATAGGATCCACCTTTGTATATTAGCTTCCAACAATTCTGAGAGAATATAGTATCTCCCTGGAGCTTTCCCTGATCTTAGGAAAAATGAACTTGGAATGGGGGACAGACATTCCTGTAATAGATCTAGCCTAAGGTCTTAATTCTAGAAGTTAATTATAAAGGGGTTGATTCTGATTCTGAGTTAAGAATGATTAGCAAGTGAAAAGACTGTTGATATAGCAATTTCAATACTGAACTGCATAAACTAATTATTTGGCTCATTAAGATGCAGTTTTCTTTGTTATTATAATGGGCCCTGGAACAAATTCCTGGGCTTTACCCAAAATCAGATTTCATCTCTAGGCATCAGTGACCACTGAAATTCATTACAATCATAGCACTGTGATACTGATGACTTATTTGTAAGTAGCTGGCTTTCCTGTGACACATTTCCTGTGATTGCTTTTCAATCAGATTGCTTCTTACTGCAGTATGAGATCCAGGCCCCATATATTATTTGACATTATTCAGCCCTGTGATAAGATTAGCTTGTCTCATTCCAGTGAGTGAATTAATGACTATTTCCATATGGTGAGCATATTGAAGGAATTCTCTCTCAACCCCCCCAATATTTCACAGAAACATCAACCGTTAAAATCCAAGAATTATAGTAATGGATTCAATGTTTGATCCTTCTACCTTTTTATCGGATGTTATTTCAAAGGAAGGCAATAAACATGCAATAAACAGATGATGGATAAACTGAATCTTGCTTTCCAGATGTAGACACGATTACAAACACATGGTCATGCATTTGTACTCAAACCAAACTAATTTCTCACACATACCAGATAGCCAAGAATTTCTTGAAGCATTGGAGCTTTTTATCCTACCTCCCCCACCTCCCACCCCCATTTTCTCCCGCTGCCAAATCCATTTTGTAGGAATATGCCTACAGCTTTGATTTCAATATAAAATACTTTTTAAGTAGATTTACATAGAACATTTTAATTTACTGGAAGATACAACAACAAGCAAGGGAGGCGTTAAATAAGGAAATTGAGAGTGTGCTCATATTCAACCTCTGATTTGATAAAGTGTAAGAAATGAAGGCCGATGTTATAAAGCTAAGGTGGTACTTGTCTATTTATAAGTGACTAGAAGCAGAAGGATAAGGCATCAGGACTATGCACAGATTTGATCTGGAGTTTAAAATTGATAATGATTTGACTGAATCTCTGGAAAAATTAAATTATTAGATGCCTGAGTCAGTTTGGACAATTCAGTATTTCTGTGCATGCCTTAAATGGTCTTTTCCAAATTGATGAGAAAATCTAAGCTAAATCAACCTGATTCAGTGATTCTGTTCAAACAGTATCTCTGTTCAGCAAGCACTAAATCTTTAAGAATTATTCTGCATTTTCACAAATAGTATTTTCTTACAAGAACAGAAAGGCTGCAGGATCCAATCTGGGCCATTCACTGGGACAAGAGGTTTTGTCTTCCCAGTTTTTGGACTCATGCTGGAGCCCATCTTCAGGGAACTTCTCTCTACCAGAGTATGTGCTGTTCTGTGTGTGTGGTAGCTGCACACACTCTACTAGACAGAGTGTGGCAGCACCCACACTGCTGGCAAAAAGTTCCCTGATGATGGGCTCCAGCACAAGTCCGAAAGTTCAGGAGACAAAACCTCTGATCTCAGTGACCGGCCCAGATTGGATTCTGCAACATCATACTGGGACACGTATATTCCCCTTCACTTGTAATAGAAAGACTACTATAACTCAGCAAAAAAGAAAATGCATGAGGTGCTTTTCATAAGTATTCAGAACAATTTCTAATTTGATCTATTAGACCTCAGAATTCACATGCATTTCTGAAGCCCATCCTGTCTACTCTGGCATGAAGATGTCCCACCAACCTTTCTAGAAGACATAACTTATGATGCCAAAGTTTGTGTGTCCACAGCTCCCAAAAAGAGGCAGTTTAATTTTATATTTATCTATTTTCTTTTAAAGTAGTGTTTTCCCCTATGGAGATTTGTCAATGACTTCAGAGTAGGATGTGGCTGATGACACATCCAGGGCTGGGATCTGCTCCAACTGGACTCCACATTGCTGCAGGTCACAGGGCATTGCCCTCCAAAGCTATTTGGCTTGGCCGCTATAGGAAACATTTGTGGAAGCATCTGCTTGCGACTGTTTCAGAAAACGCCAGTCATATATATGTGCTGTTTCTGTACTCTTCCGAAAGAGTGCCAGACTTGTTTTAAACATGGGTTTACCATATGGGAGAGCCACTGAGAAAGTCCCCCCCCCCAGCTTTCATCTTCATTTGGGGCTAAATTCTGCTGCCTTTCATCTTCTTTCTTCATCTCCCACCCCCTTCCTTCTGTCACTTTGGCAAGGCAACTTGAAAACCGTTCCTTTGCTCTGCTCTATCTGTGAATATGTGCACTTCAAATTTCTCTGAAAACACCAGCGAAGGGGCAAGAGATGGAAGTTGCCCTCTGAGAAGTTTTTCTTCTTCCATCTGTGCACCTGGAGACTACGCAAGCAAGTGCCATTCCTGTTTATGAGAACAACACAGAAAGCCATCTGACTCCTAATGAGCCCAGGAAGTGGGGGAGGGAGGGAGGACCTCTGCCCACAGCCCCATGATGTAGTCATCTATGTCATTTTGCTTACAGTTCATCAACTCTTTTCCACTTCACCAAAGCAAGAGAGAGCAGGCGATTCAAAACACTTGTCATATTTCTTGAAATAAAAGGTATATACTGACTACAGTCTCTACTTCATATTCTCAATATCATTTGGGTGGTTGATTTTTCTGTGCCTGGGCGAGACAAGTTCTTGACAGTCTTCTTGATAAGATTTTGGAAATAGTTTGCCATTGCCTTCTTCCAAGGACTGGAGAGAGGGTGACTCCAGGATCTACTCCTGCACTGTAGAGAGCATCCTGATGGGCAACATCACAACCTGGTTTGGGAACAGTACCATGCAAAACAGACGAGCACTACAGAGGATGGTATGCTCAGCTGAGCGCATCATCTGCACCAAACTCCCTGAGATACACTCCATCTACAACAAATGTTGCAGGACTAAAGCTAAGAAGATAGTAAAGGACCCCAGCCACCCTAACAATGGACTGTTTGCCACGATGCAGTCAGGAAAGCATTTTCACTCTCTGAAGGCCAACACAGAGAGACCAAGAAGAAGTTTCTTTCCACAGGCAATACAGACTCTAAACCAGAAACCACAAGAACTCTCAAGACTATAACAGGAACCCCGATTGTACCTCTTTCCTAACTTTCCCAACTATTCCTAACTTATTTCTTAACCTATCCTCCCATCTTATCTAGACTACTCTCCTACCCTGCTATCAATTGCGGTTGCGGGCGGTCACATAAGCATTTCACTGCATATCGTACCATGTATGACTATGTATGTGACCAATAAAATTTGAATTTGAATTTGATTTTGTGCCTATGGCAAAAACTAAAACTGATCTCCGGTTTCTAACTGGCACTTCAATCATTACCCCAATTTGGGTGGGTGACTGGCAACTTCAAGTCTGGAACGGAATAAGTACTCTTGCATCGGGCAGGAGGTTGGACTGGAACACCTCCAAGATCACTTCCAGCTCTATGATTCTACGATGATTCTATGGTTTTCAGAAGCTTAACTTTCTTTGTTATGAACGTAATTGCAATTCAAATGACAAAATGTAGAGAGAGAAAGATGGACCAGCATAATGTAATCACCTGTCCCCAATAAGAAGTTGTTTCAGCAGATTTTCACAGTAAATTACTTTTGGCGTTAGGGACAAATCTCTTTTTAGGAAGGCAAGTTATGTAGAAGATAAGCCAGGTTCCTTTCAATCCTGGGGCTGCATTGACACCTAGTGGCCATAGTACCAAACAGCTACTATTTTGAAAAATGCCAAATTTGTTTAACAAGACCCAGGATACAAAGAATCCTCTGGATTTAAACAAAAAGCAATCTTCAGGTATCCTTAAAGATTGCAAAGGCAGGTAGGTTTACAGCTGCCATTAATGTTGGCTCCCCCTCCCTCTGGTAATCAGCAGAGTGTAAAAGTAAGATAAATTAACAAATTTGTGCTAAAAGACTCAGCTTAAATGGATTACAATGTAGCAGAACAATAAGCAGTTTAACTTCATAGTTAGTTGTTTTCTTTTAAAGTAGTGTTTTCCCCCTATGGAGATTTGTCAATGGCTTCAGAGAAGGACGTGGCTGCTCTGCATTATTAATATGGAACCTCTCTGCGTAATATAGTTATTCCCACCATGAGATCATTTGACTTTCAGTTCTTGAATATTCTACCAATGTGCATTTGTACAAAAACTTAATTATACCAATAGTTTGAGTTCTCTTGCACTGGATCCACCTTTCTTACGACTGCTGCATACTTTATCCATGGATTTGCTGAGTTATTGATGCTACTTGTGGGAAGCACACACCCTCTCCTAGAAGAATGAAATATTTTGGGGACTATTAAAGAGGCAGAATATTATAAAGGAGAAATGAAGAAACATGTTCTTACAGGCAGAAAATAGCTCCCAGTCTTTCTTAATAGCCCACAGCAGATGCCAGCACTTAAGGAGATAAGGAGCTTTCCAATCAGCCTCCATATTGTTTCCAGCATCTTTCTCTCAGCTTGGAACTCAACCAGGTGGATTTTTCTTCCAACATACCTTTTGTTATTCCTTCCTAATAACAATATGTTATGAGACTGAGTTCTGGTGATGACTTGCCTACTAGAAAACAGATGAGCTTTGTTTTTGGCTCTCTTTGAAACAAGAACAACATACTTTCATGTAGTAGAAGGGAAACAGCTTGGAAACATTTAGCAGTTCTGAATGGCCACCTCACAAAACCCAAACTCTATGTCAGAAATCCACCTGGCTACACAGCAGAAAAGGAGAGGCTTCCTGCAATGAAGCAGTGAAATGGAAAGTTCTTCAGCTCTCATGGAAAAATCAGGTCTGTTCTCCTTTACTAAGAATCTTAAAATAATTTTAACTTAAAATAATTTTAAAAATGGTTTCATATCAGTTCAAGGATTTTTCCCACATGGACTCTAATCACAACAAATAATTGCTATGCAAATAATAATTAAGAACATTGGATAGTTTAGATTTCCTTGACTGCTTTTATTTCCCATCTGTTCAGCACTCCTCTTTGTATATTTATTCCAAAGTTTTCTCTATGGTGCAGCACTCTGAGCTCGGTGTTTTGTCAAGAATCATTCTGGTTTAGCAGCTTTTTAAAAAGTATTGCTTGTAATTTGACTCAATTCAACCCACACACTGACAGAGTCAAAACTTGCAGCAGCGAAATGCAAAATGCAGTCTTTTGAGCTGTTGGTATTTCCCAGTTGGAGTTCTGGCATAAAATAAAGTTTAGGATTTATGTGGTTGGTCATGCAGGGCTGCTATCTGTTTCCAAGATGTCCTTTCTATTATATGCAAAGGTGTCTTCTTGTTTTATAGGGAGATGAATGTAAAACTCATATTGCATGTATTTCATAGTATGTAAGTTATCACAAGAACTAAGTCTAATGACATAATTAGGAACGAATAATACAAGGTAGCCCCAATATTTCATTGTATAGTATTTCAGATCATTCCTACCTGCTCCTTCTGCAGGAAAAGCTTAATTATTTTTATTACTTAATTAATTTAATGTTTTTAAATTGTTTTTTTAGAATCTGTAATACTGTGTGTTTTTATCTGCTGTGAACCGCCCCGAGTCCTTGTTGAGATGGGGCGGTATATAAATACAATAAATA
>JAEANM010025988.1:0-10833 GCA_017656035.1 Myanophis thanlyinensis
AAGCTCGGAGGTCAGTAATGGTCCGAATCTCAGGGGGGAGTTCGTTCCATAAGGAGGGCGTAGCCACAGAGAAGGCTTGGACCCTCGGGGCCATCAGGCAACATTGGCCTGACAGTGGCACCCCAAGGAGGCCTGCCCTGTGGGACTGCACCGGCCGGTTGGAGGCTGATGGTGGCAACAGGTGGTCCCGTAAGTACCCGGGTCCCAAGCCATGGAGCGCTTTAAAGGTACAAAACCTTGAATCGCACCCGGAAGGCCACAGGAAGCTAGTGCAGCTCGCGCAGGAAAGGTGTAACATGATTACATGCATGGCCACATTCTGCACTAACTGTAGCCTCTGGATGCTCTTCAAGGGGAGCCCCATGTAGAGAGCGTTGGCGCAGTCCAGACGGGAGGTTACAAGGGCAGAAGTGACTGTGCGAAGAGTGCCCCGATCCAGAAAGGGGCGCAGTTGGGCGATCCTTCGGACCTGATAGAAAGCCCCCTGGAGATGGCTGCAGTAATAAAATGATTTACCCCAGATTGCTTCTTGGAAGTTTAACAGCTGAAGTACCATACTTATTCTTCCTCCTAATGGCATTGCTTCTTCTGAATCTCCAAAGTTTTAGAGGCATCATGTTGGATGAAAAGAAAAAGATGATTAATCATTTATATCATCTTTGAAGTAATGAACTGGATTTTCCTGTTCTTCTAAAGCAGTGGAAGACTGCTTTAAAAATGTGGAACTAGTTTCTTTGATCTTAAAATGAGGTCAACAACCAAAAACAAGTCTCTTTATTCTGAATATCTTCAAGAAGAATGCAGTTTGATTGCAATTATCTTGCTGTTGGAGATGCAATTCAAAATTCCTTATGGTAGGAATAGTTTTATAATCCAGGGGTCCCCAAGCCCCACTTGGTGGATTGGCATAGGTCTGCGGCATGTACAAACCAGGGCAAACAAGTGAAGCCCCATCTGCAGAATGCAGGCAGTACTATGCCCCTTCTGGTCCACAGAAAACTATGCCCCTTCTGGTCCCCTTCTCTCTCCATAGAACTGTCCCTGGTGCCCAAAAAGTTGGGGGCTGCTGTTATAATCTACATGTGTTTATGAGGTACATATTGGCCTGAAATCAGAAGTTTTAAAAATATGACTTGGATGGACCATTGCATAATTAAAGATAATATAATCTTTGTGGCTGTAACCCCAGTATTCATAATTTATTGAAGACATTTAAGAATTGTGGAATATTTTTAGACATGGAGTTTGTCCAAAGAAGAAATCTGTATCCATAGCAATTGACCCATGATATATGTTGCTGGTCAATGTTTGAATTAGGATTTATTTTACTTTTGATGTAGAAGGAAGGAAGAAAAAAGTAATTTAATCGAATAATTTGTAATGTTCTTTCTTTTTAAAATCAGCTTTAGTGCTATATTTGCATTCAGTCTCCATGTATCCACTAGCCCTAAATTGTCTATTAAATCAAAGAAAATTTTTGGTAATTTGCCTTGAGTGATTTTAATATTTTTGTCAGACGTTCAGTCCAATTATGAGGCGGTCACTCCATTCCAATCCCCCATCAAACACAATTTTCATAAGAGAAACCTATTAATCTCTTCATCAATCCTGTATAAAACTATGTTTTTTCCTCATTTGGGGCATAAATTCCCAGTATTAAAGTCTTAGTCCCATTTCCACCATAATAAATCTACCGTATCGTACGTCAGTATTCAAATAATTTCTGAACATACTTAAATTGGTCTGCTTGATTGATTCATTTTCAGGAAAACTCAATTAAGAAGCATGTATAAATGAGTTTTAGACTTCTGATTACAATTGGTGATTAAAAGCTGAAACTCTAAATGGCCTCCAGTAAAGACAGTTACGTTGGAGTGGATGTGAGGTGGTGTCAAAAACACTGTAGTTTTCAAACAGTGATAGCTCATTGATACAAACACCTCATCACTGTATGTTGTAATTACCCAGTATTTATCTTAAGCATTATCTGACCCTTCAACCAAAGAAAAGCATTCGTAATAACTTGCAAAAATCGATTAATACACCAGTGCCTTCAGGCTTACACTGTGAAAGACAGAAAGAAAGGAAAGCAAAAGAAAATATAATGTATATGGGTCAAGCTTTAAAAAGCTTTAGGAGAAAAACTTTTAGATTATCAAGGCCCATGTAGCTGACTAAGGTCAACGAATGAAGAAGTACAGCTAGTGCTCAACTTACAACCACAATTGAGCCCAAAGTTCCTGTTGCTAAGTGAAACAGTTGTTAAGTTAACTTTGTCCCATTTTACGACCTTTCTTGCCATAGTTGTTAAGTGAATCACTGTAGTTATTAAGTTAGTCACACAGTTGTTAAGTGAATCTGGCTTCCCCATTGACTTCGCTTGTCAGAAGGTCACATGACCCCAGGATACTGCAAATGTCATTAGATATGAATCAATTTGCCAAGCAATTTTGATCACATGACCATGGGGATGCTGCAATGGTCATAAGTGTGAAAAGCGGTCGTAAGTCACTTTTTCAGTGCCATTATAACTTCCAACGGTCACTAAATGAACTTGTAAGTCAAGGATTACCTCTATATTGGCTTCTGAATGGTATCTTTAATCTTTAGCTTGGGGTAAATACAGAATCTTAGAAACTGCCAGAGGAATTTCCAAGCATCATTTATTATGGTTACATTAATGCAGAATTTTGAATGATTTAAATTTTTTCCTCCAGGTTTCTTGCCACTTTAAATCATACATCGCCATGCCTTCAGTACTTTGGTTTAATTTGCTTATGCTGTACTTTTTACTTAAGTGCTTTCTTTCATGTTGATCTTACACTTGCATTCATCAATCAATATGTGGAAATTCATGAGCATACAAGTAGTCCTTGTTCACCGGCTGCCTCATGTAATGACCACTTGCAGTTACAACAGTGATGAAAAAGTAACTTTGAGATGAATCCTCGCATTTCTGTCCTTTGCAGGGCTATAAAGCAAAGAAAAACTGAAGTAAGATCTAAGCATAGGTGCAGTTTTACATGTAGTTCCCCACATAGTGACCAATTGTGGTCACTAAATGAGGACTACCTATGAACTGTTCCAGCAAAAATATTGTAAGATTGTATGTAGGCCAATGAATGGAATCCTCAAGAAAATATAATATAACACAGAGGTAGTTACATTCCAAATTTGAGGAAGCTGCTGCTTTACTATTTAAGCTTTTTACTAGAATCCTGGACTTAACTACTGGTACTTTGTTTCAAGATTTATTGGAAGAACGAGATCTATACAGAACTCATTCTTCCAAGGAAAAACACATGCTGAGTTTTTCTTCATTTCTGCATTGTATTGGTGACAGTGGTGTTGAATTTATTGCAGTTGTTAAAACCAGAAAGTTAGGGGAAATTTTTTTTTGATCAGTAAATCACTCAAAGGTCTATCAATAAATCCAGCTCGGTTCTTGAGGTAAGAAACATATAAAAATCTTTAATCAAAATCTTCTGAAAAAGCCTTACTCCGTTTTCTTTTGGGAATATGGGAGGAAGAAGATTAAGAGCAGCAGGCTTCTCCTGATGGAGGGATGAATAGGATGGATTGCTTCTGAAGAATTTCCGTGAGTTCAGGGAAACCATTTTTGGTTTAATCTGGGGCAAAGTACAATGACAGGCATTGCCGTCAGCCAGCTATCTTTGCTGCTCCATTAAAGTCATGTCTGAGAAGCCCTGCAATAAGAAGCTGAACGACATTATGACATTCGGTGGCTGGCAGAGAAAATAGCTGCATTAGCACTGCCCTCCTTTTTTAAATGACCTACTTTTCTGTTTTTGGATTTGCATCTGAACTCGATCCTCTCTTGTTCATGTTCTGAAATTATGTCTGAAATTGGACCTTTAGTCAAATCCCGTGAACAGGATAGCAAACTGAGAGTTTTTAAATGCTTGGATTGCAGTCAGTGCTGACAGGCGATTTTGGGGTCCCCACACACACCAATGAGAAGGGTGTACACAATTGGGGGTGCTGATTTAATTGAGAGCTAAGATTTATTTAAATTGGGTGGCAAAGTATTAGCTTTTGGCAAATTTTCCCACAATGTTATTACTGTATTGGCTCACATAGATTTTGGTTAAATAAAACCAAAACTCTTCCCATTTAATCCTTAAGAATTACAGGAAAGAGACCAGCATTTTTAAATGATATGATCATTAGAAAGAACAACTGAACAAAAGAAATATTTAAAGGAATATTTAAACACTTTAAAGAAAGATGTCTCTTTGGAAGAGAGGGGACCTCTCTCTGTCTCACCCTTTGGACAGCTGGAAACTGAAAGAAAAGCCAGCTTCTTAACCCAAATTTTAAACTGGCTCATTACATAAACCTGAACTTAGTTTAATAGTTGGACAATATGCAAGTAGGGGATGAAATGAAAATGAAAGCTCCTTTCCTTCTTCAGCCATCATTGTGGCAAGAGTGGACAAGTAAATTGCCCTGTTGATTGTTTCTTCTCTATCTCTGTTTTGGGGCAATTGTGATGGATGAGTTTTGCCGAAGCAAAGGAAGACAGGACTCTTTTATTTTATTTTTAAACCAACTAGCAGAGAAGATAGAAAATTGAGGGTGCTGCTAATAGTTGTAAGAGTTAAAAGTCTGTTAAAAGTCTTATTTATATATACAGTCTTTAAATTGGAATTGCTGTTATTTTAAGATCAAGACCCTTGATACATTAGGAAAGAATGATGAGCCACAGCCAGTGCTGGACAGGACATAGTTCATGTACAAACAATGATGTGTCGAGTTGATGCTTTTTTTCTCTCTGTCTGTGGGCTCTTATCTCCATTGTTTCCTGTTGCTCCTCCTCCTCCCTCCATGCAAAATGGTATTGTAAAAACAGCAGTTCCTACAATGATAATCAAGAGAACAGTGGATCCAAATAAGGTTGATGAACAAAAAGTAGATTTTTTTGGTATGTGTGTGTGGTGGGGATTGCCTTCAAGTCAATGTTGACTCTTGGCAACTGCTCTGAACTAGTCCCTGCAGTTTTCTTAGAGTTTTAGAAGTGACTTGACCCAGTCATCTCCCTAGGGCTGAAAGAAAATGACTGGCCCCAAATCACCTTCAGAAGTGGTTTTTCCTTTTTGTGCCTAGTTGTCATAAGTAATCTCTTTATTCAACTTGCCATTTTAGTAATTAATATTGCATAAAGCTTTAACTACAGTAGTTACTGCTATCAGCTGTATACACTGTGCACTCTCTGGTCTTAAATGCTGATCTATAAAGATGGCATTTGCTAAATTTAGGCCAACGTTCACAAAAAAAGATAATATTTTATATGAAAGAGAAACCAAAACAGAGGATAAACGTAATTTAACATTTAATGAACATGGCTCAGGAAAGCATGGAACATTTACATTATTATCCCATTTATTTCCATGCTTTCAGAATCATTTTTACACCTTGATCTGCCCCAATCTTTGTAATTGTAGTATCCTTATTCTATCAGATAATAAACAGATGACAATTAATAGAACACTTTGGACTTGATTTTGTTGTAAAATACCTGGACAATTATGTAGATGATTTCTAATGTAGTTTGTATCTGCATATTCCTAATCTCTATAACATTCTAATTGGCAAAATCCTGCCTGCCTGCCTGCCTGCCTGCCTGTCTATCTAGATGCAGGAGAAATTTAATCTACTTAGCTATACTCTGTGTCTGTCTCTGGCACAGAACTTTCCTGGAAACAGCACTACAGTAATTAGCAAAGGGAACAGCCTTTGGTTATTTCAGCTTTAATTCTCTGATGTATATAACAGCAACAAAATGCTGTAAATGCAGAAAATACAACACAAAGTGAATCATCATCTATTCTACCCCATGGAAAGAACAATTTGAAAGACGGAGATGATACATCCAAAAGAGTTGAGAATGTGTAGAGATGAGAATGAAAGTAGGTTCTTCATGTTTTTTTATCTGTTTTGGATCATGTTTTGATCCAGTTTAATGGCATCTTGTGTTGCTAGTAGGAATTGACTTGTGGTAAACTTTGGTGGCAGTAACAAAACATTTCTAGTCTTGGAGACTAAGTTGGGTTGGATCTAGTTAACGTGGAGTTCCACCAGAGGGTTCCAGGGCTGTAAATATTTTGGGAAACTGAAAAGATGTCCCTGAAGAAGGCAATAGGAAATAGTTTCTGTAGTACAGACAAAAATAATTGCATAATCATATGCATGTAGTTGCCATTTAATAATTTTTTAAATACAATGTGTGTGTGTGTGCGTACATGTGTGTGTCATTGTAGATGTATTCATGAACTGGAATAGGTATAGCAACAAGTCAGCCAATGGGTACTCTTTGGTAATTGAAACATAATATTTGCTGTGTGAGCAGCAAGAGACACTAGGAGCCTGGGTGTGGTTTAACTTAACTGTTCTGTGTATAAGAGAGTTTGTTTCTCTTTGCCTGGGCCTGTGTTGCTTGCTTCCATTTTGTGCTGTGTTTGTACTTGCTACCATATTGGGAAATCCTGCATGGGTAGTGTATACATGCATTTTGTGTTATATTGTGTGTGTATGTGTGTATGTATATTCATAGATTTTTATGGGTACAGATATGCAGGTCTAGGTGTGTTCAGGTCTTTTCCCATGTAAGATTAAGAGTATCTTCATGACGTTTCAGTGAGATCCCACTCGACATCTCAGACTAGTGCTTTCTGCTTCATGCCAGTGCAAGCAGTGTGTGATCGGAGCTGCCATCTCTCTATAAATACTGGTGGGGGGGCATGGTGTGCTGGGCTGCTTGGCTGCCCCTTGATTGGTTGATGGAGTTAATGTTGGTATAATGAGCTGTGTGATGGCCTTGTGAGTTTTGTTGTGATGATATCCTTGATCTTGACCTCACCGAAATGTTTGAAAAATACTCTCAATCTTCCACAGGAAAAGACCCAAACACACCTAGACGTGCATACCTGTACCCGTGAAAATCTTCGAAAACATATATAATATATGCCTGAGGATGGCAAGTGGGACCTTGCCGAAATGTCGCAAAGATACTCTCAATCTTGCACAGGAAAAGACCCAAACAAACACACCTAGACCAATATTATATATTGGTATCTTGCCTAAGTACTGGTTAGACATATATTATATTATATATATAATAACCACCTTTACAAATAATATTGAAGCCCATTTAAAAGTAATATTCAATAATTCTTCATATAAAGAAATCTATAACATGGTAGTAAAAAATTAGTATGTATTAGATGAAGGTGAATTAAGAATCAACAATGATTCTTCAAAAAATATTATTCAAATGCATTGATTAAGTTGGAAGCAAAGAACACGCTAAAATCATTCAGGCATTTTCCAGTAAATAATATTCTATTTGACTATTTCTAGCCACTATTTCTTATAGGTAGATAAATTAATATATCTTAATGAAAAATTACAATGAAATAAATAATAAAATAGGTAGTTGATATATTTTAATGTTGTAGAGTGCTTTCTTTCTTTTATTAAATTTAGATGCTCCCTAGTTCCAGACAAGTCTTGGCAGTTTACAATTAAAAGAAAAATAACCCTTTAAAACAGAGCAAAAAAGAACCATGCATATCTGGAAAGTATACAACATAACAAAAACATTGACAAGGACTCAACACTCACCCTAGTACTCGGCCCTGGGAGAACTCCAATCTCAAATGGGGTAGTGACACCCTATCCAAAACTAAAGATGAAAAGCCTCCAGATCTAGTGAGTCAAATATCCCAATTACTTGCTAAGATAGAGCCTGACCTGTTACTTCTCATCCAGATCTGAAAACTGTCGAAACACTCAGTCAGAACATTGACAGTTTTATCAATTAAAACAAATACACAAAAATAGGATATAGATGCATTAAAAAATCTAAATGAATAAATATTTGTGTAATAACCATCAATTTATAGAATTATGCTTCTATATAAAAAATCAGCCTCATCCTCATGTTATTGTGATTAATTACTACAGTATCACAGAACATCTTGTATTTTAGAAAGCCTGCAGGCAACAGGTCCTGACATATAGCCCTAAATCTCAAGAGCAGATCACAGTTGGAAAAAAGTTCAAATGTTACTTTCATTTACACCAGTGTTTCTCAACCTTGGCAACTTTAAGATGTTTCGACTTCAACTCCCAGAACCCAAAGCTGGCTGAGGATGTTTTTTTGGCTGCTAAGATGTTTTCCTGATTTACACCAACAATGTTAGGAGTACGAATTCTGAGAATTCTATTGCAGCAAGCAGAGGTCCCAAGTGACTTGAATACATCCACAAGGCTCTGTGAAATATTCAGTAAAACTGACAGCCTTTTCACTCCTCTGGGGGTTAAAAACCTAGATGGGAATTTCCTGCAATACAGTATCATCTGAAGGAAATTCTGTACGGTCTTCACCAAGCATTGGCAGCCAATCTCTAAATCACTTGTCAGTTGTCATAGTTCTGATTCTAAATCCCAAATGTAACTAATTAATGTACTGAACTATCCTAAATTGTTTTCTATTATCACCTGCAAGAAATATGGTAAACATCTTTTCTATAACTCTGTAGCACTTGGCTGTCAGGTAAATCATATTGGATATGGTTAGCATTCAGATACTGGGTACATCTTATGATTTTTAATGCTAAAAGTTAGTTACTTTCCTAGTAACAATGTCACCAAAAACAGTATGTCGTACTCAGGTTGCCCTTATTAACAACCAATGCAAATCACATCAACTTGATGAGCAAAAGCAAGAATTTGTATTTTAGACTACAGGCAGAAGCATCTCAATACTTTTTTTCCCAAGCTAGGCACACTTAGGAAAAGTCTACAAGATCCCACTTGTATGAAACTCTAGATAATATTTCTTTCTCTAAAGTAGATTTTTTAATATTTTAAAAACAAAACTTTAAAAAAACCTTTATATAAAGCTTACCAAAGAATCTAAAGTCATAATGCCCTAAAAGAGAATTGTTATTGATTTAAAGGATTAATAAAGAAAAATCAATATATTATACATTTGTGATTAAAAAAAACATTTTAATGGCCTGCTTAAGCATAACTGCTTTCTTTTGTAATATAGTCCATCTCTATGTATTTCACGTGCTTAATATATTTTTCTGCAAAGATGCCCTTACGTTTCATCAGATCGTCAAAGGAGTCTATGGTACAAAAAGGTAGGTTGTACCAAGAATTGCTGCTATAAAGCACAAAAGTTAAATTGAACACGGTCAGAACAACAAATTACTTTCTTCCCCACCATCCCACTTTTTCATTGATCTAATAGGGCCAGTCATACCAATCTATACCTAAAACTAAATCCAACTTCAATTATAGTGAATTGCACAATATCAATATTGATACTAGAACTTCATAGAAAGAGGACATACAAAATCTAGTATGGGAATAATGTGGACTTAGAAGAATATTAAAGAGTAATTCAGCTAGGGGAAAATAGAATTTAAGTATCTGAAACAGAAAAGCTATCAAGAATAGACTGAACCTGGGTCAAATACAGTTTAGCATTCCATCTATTCAGGAAGAGACTACACTTCCTCTGATAATTTCGGGACCTTAGCTTTTGCTTTGTCACTCAAGTCCAAGTAGTTCCAGTGGCAGAGAGGTATTTTGCTGACATTGATTACCAGCTACAGCCTTTCCAGAACAGGGATAATTTAGCCACAATTATTAACAACCACCTAACATCCTAACTGCATTACTGCAATGTATTATTCATGAAACTGCCTTTCAAGACCATCTAAAATTTTCATTTCGTAGAGAACCTGAAGGCTATTTCACTAAAGACTGCTCGCCAATCAAATTCTTCTTCCACACGTCTCCCAAATTTCCTCCAGAGATAACATGAACACTCATAAGGAGATTTGGGGGTGTTTGAGGACTAATAAAGCAAAGATGCTTTATGCACAAGTAGAATCATGTTGCATAATTCTTATTGCAATAAATACACAGCTGCCAGAATTTGAACTATCTACATTCACGCAGTGGGCTTCTCCAGTGAGCCAGAACACACAGTTTTAGCTGATTGGTTTAAGAATGTTGGCTCCTGCATGAGGCAATCTGTGCTGTGATTGGTTGCTATGAATGTAGAGGGGGAGCTTCCCTTTTTTCCCGCCTTTTCCTTCTGTGCCCTGTGTGCTCTATTAGTTAGTTACCCGATGCTGCTACTGTTTGCCTGACTATCTTGTTTGGTGTATGTAAAATATATTTATTTTATATTAAGAGCCATGATGTGGCTCTTAATGGTTAGTGGTTAGAATGCAGAACTGCAGGCTACTTCTGCTGATTGCTTCTGGCTGCCTGCAATTTGGCAGTTTGATTCTCACTGGCTCAAGGTTGACTCAATCTTCCATCCTTCCGAAGTCAGTAAAATGAGGACCCATATTGGGGGTAATATGCTGACTCTGCAAACCACTTACAGAGAGCTGTAAAACACTGTGAACAATATATAAGTCTAAATGCTATTGCTATTTATATAAAATTGCAAGTCAGTGTCTCTAACTTCATCTGGATACCTGCTGCTCAATTACCTGACAGTATCTGTGCCTATTCCCCAAATGAAAGAGTATCAAGAGAGAAATAATTAAAAGTAACTTTAACTGTTCTTGAAAGGGGAGATGCTCTACCCTACTCCAGAATCTAACGGGAGCAGTTCAGCAAATCCCTTTCCTCAGACCATTTTAATTGCAGAATCCAATTTCCCTTTTACAGCAGTGCTAAAAGTTTGTGAACACATATATTTTTCAATGTTACATAAATATGAACTAAAATTGCTGTTCTCCACACTTCAAGTCCTATTTTATTCATTCATTCATTCAT
>JAEANM010025989.1:0-10833 GCA_017656035.1 Myanophis thanlyinensis
AAATTTGAAATTTAAAATTCAGCAAATTAAAATTTAACATCAAATTCAAAATTTAAAAACCCCTCAAATGTCAGGACAGGCTGGCTTGTTGGAATAAATGAGTTTTTAGGGCACATTGGAAGGCCTGGAGGTCCGCAATGGTTCGGATCTCCGGGAGGAGTTCATTCCACAGGGAAGGCGCCGCCACAGAGAAGGCTCGAGAGAGAAGATATTACCTAGCCCGGTAACAAAACATTTGGAAAACAAACCCATAAGCTTGGAGAATGAAACTTCACCCTCATTAATTTATCTTTCCAGCTCAGATGTTATCTTGGTCAGGAGCACACCAGGCTAAGAACCTTACCATGATTAATGGCTAATGCTTACGCCCCAAATCAAGCAAACAAGTTAATGTTGTATGAATGTATTCCTTAATGTAATTTCAGAGTAAAATATTCTATCTGAACAAGTGGGAAACCTTCAGATGTTGCAGAATTGTAATTCTTCAGCATTGCCTCCTGGAAGGAGCTGGTGGAAACTGTAGTATTGAATTAATTACTAATACTAGTTAATTAAGTTTTATGCTGTCCAACTCCCCTAAAAGAAGACTTATATTTATCTGGGAAATTCTGGAGTATCCCTAAAAGTGCATTCCATTCCACGTGGCCTTTAAAACATCGTGCCAAGACAGAGAAAGAAAGTGGATTATCTCTAAACACAGATGGGAGATCTTATTAGAGGCTTATCAAGTACACAGACTGGTCCCTTATGCAAATATTCTGACGGAAAAAGATTCAAAGAGACTCTGTTTTAAGAGAGCTTGGAGGCTCCTATCCCCATCTTCCATCTGAAATAATCCTTAACCAATCCCCATAATGCCTTGCAGAAAGAAAATGAGGTCCCTTTAATCTGGAAAAAATAAAATAAAGATAAACGTAGCAGGAATCCTTTCCAAATATCTTAGATCCAAAACGCAAATGTACCATTGTAGGTTATTTGCACTTGAAAAAAAAGATACATACTGGGATTAGTGCAATTGCAGAGAGAGGAGGAATTATTGCAATCCTGAGAAAATCCCTGATCCATATCTATTGTTTGGAATGGCAGAAAATCCTCCACTGGCAACAATGCCAAATAGAGAGGCATACAAAGTGCTAATTTTCCATTCGAGTGAGCTTTGGATTTTCCTGTCGATGGCTTCCAGGACACGTTTTTAAGGTAGTAAAAGCATCTCTCTCTTTTTTCTTCTTCTCTACTGATATTGATAAATAAGAATGCAACTTTTTCAGAACCGATGATCTTGCAAGACGGCAAAGTCGTTTTAAGATAACTTGTCTAGAATGATAGATGCAAACTGTTGTGCAGGGATTTACACAGCTTTTAGACAAGGTTGCTTTCAAGGAATTGGAATTTTTGCAGTGACTTAGCTTTCCTAAAAGGTCATGATGGGAGCAAACCGCATTTTCTTTTGATGTGCATTTTCAAGCAGTCATAATTACATCACTGAAACCTTCAGTTTATTTTATGGTGGGTTGTGGTTAGAGTTGGAGTAAAGAAGGAAGGAATATTTATATTGGCAAAGATATACTTCTTCAAGAGGCAACTGGACTTTCCGGGTTGTTGTTTTTTTTTGAAGATGTTTTGCTTCTCATCCAAGAAGCTTCTTCAGCTCTGATTGAGTTGAGCTGAAGTCAGAGCTGAAGAAGCTTCTTGGATGAGAAGTGAAACATCTTCAAAGAAAAAACAGAAAATCCAGTTGTCTCTTGAAAAAGCATCTTTGGGACAACCATGACCTGGATGACTGAGAATCTCCATCGACAAACATTTGCATCGTGTCTATTGTGCTAAGTTCCTACAAGTCACTCAGATGACTCATTGACCAAGTACAGATAATCCTTGATTTCCCACAGTTCATTTAGTGACTGTTCAAAGTTACAGCGGCTCTGAATAAAAGTGACTTATATGACCGTTTTTCACAGGTATGACCTTTGAAGCATCCCCATGGTCATGTCATCAAACTTCAAATGCTTGGCAACTGGTTCATACTTATGACTGTTGCTGCATCCCAAGGTCCTGCAATCCCCTTTTGTGACCATATTAACAAACAAAGTCAATGGGGAAGCCAGATTCATTTAACATCCAGGTTATTAACTTATCAACTGCAGCGATTCACTTAACTATTGTGGCAAGAAAGGTCATAAAATGGGGGCAAACCTCACTTCATAACTGAAATGTTGGGCTCAATTGTGGTTGTACATCAAGGACCATCTATATTCTATACCCAAATATCTTGAAAATTTCATATTTTTTAATTACTTGCTTCTAAGTATCTAAGCTCCAGATACAGTATCTGTGGAGTTTCTGAGTCATCCAGGTCATGGTTGTCCCAAAGATGCTTTTTATAAGAGGCAACCGGACTGGCTTGGTTTTCTTTGAAGACATTTCGCTTCTCATCCAAGCCGTTTCTTCAGCTCATAGTGTCTTCAAAGAAAAACCAGAAAGTCCAGTTGCCTCTTGAAAAAGCACCTTTGGGATAACCTCCAGATAGATCGAAAAATGGTTGACCAATGGCACTGCCCCACTTGGGACTGGGACACAATCATAATTTGTTCGAGAACCCTTTGAATCTAGCATTTCAGCGTGCACCATGCACAAATACCATTAGCAATGAAAATGCATTCCTTATGCAGGTAGTACGTGATTTAGGACCACAATTAACATAGGAATGTTCATTGTTCAGCAATCGAGCCATGCCCAATTTTATGGCAGTTTAAGCAAATCTCTGCAATTGTTAAGTGAATCTGGTGGGCATAAAATGAATCTGGCTTCCCCCATTTACTTTACTCACTGGAAGACAGCTTGGAAGATGGTGATCGCATGACCCAAGATGCCGCAACCATTGTAATTACATGCTGGTTGCCATGCACCCAATTTTGATCGCATGATCCTGTGGATGCTGCGAAGGCTGTAAGTAGGAAGACTGGTCATAAGTCATTTTTTTTTTTTAGTTCTTTTGTAAGTTGAGGACATCTGAAAGCATCGCTCAAAACTTTCTTTTCGGAGTGTGGTTTTTTTATTCTACTACTAAACTAATTGCAAACTAACAGGCCCTTCGCTTTCATTGTATTTCAGAAAATACTCATTGTCCTCTTGTTCGATTTAGCTGATAGTTCTGGTTTCAGTGGACATTCCACACTGGGCAACATGCCATTCAATGGAAAGTAGCCACGCATCTTTGCAATCTTCAGTAAGAGGAAAATCTAGCGTTGAGATCCAATACCATTTTGTGACAAATCCAACTTTCCATCTCTGTTCTATTTCTGGATAATACAGTCTCGATGAAACATTGTTAGATTTTTTTAACAGAATAACAGAAGGGACCTTGGAAGTATTCTAGTCCAACCCCTAGCACAAGCAGGAGACTCTACATCAGAAGTGTCAAATGGATTGAGGGCCAGATCAACATTGTAGTTCTCTTCTGCAGGCTGGCCAGGGGTGGGGTGGGAAGATGGGACGGATGCCTCCTGCAACACTCTGCCAGCCAAAACAGGCTCATGCCCCGTTTTCGGCCTGGACAGCCTCCTACATCACTTTGCTGGCCAAAATGGGGTGTGGGGTGCCCAATTTTGGCCAGCAGGGTGCTGCAGAAGGCTGTCCAGGACAAAAACAGAGTGCGGGTGGGGCCCATGCACAGCCCCCCCCTCCATGCCCCATTTTGGCTGCCAGAGGCTCCGTGGGCCAGTTCTTCACTATTGCCAGGCCGGCCCTGTAGGCCAGATTTAAGCATCCCGCAGACTGGATTTGGCCCACAGGCCTTGAGTTTGACACCCCTGCCCTACACCATTTCATATACATGGCCGTCCAATTTCTTGTTAAAAACTTCTAGTGATGGAACTCCTCTGACTTCTGGAGGCAAGTCACTGCACTGATCAATTGTTCTAACTGTCAGGAAATTTCTCCTTAGTTCGATTGGATTTCTCTTTGATTGGTTTCCACCCATTGCTTCTTGTTCTGCCTTAAGGTGTTTTCCCTCTTCTCTCTTCTGCTGTCATGTCACTCCTAGTTCTTTTCTGAATTGGGTGTTTTGGATAGTGGTGGATATTTTGGTAGATAGGACAGCTGTCTTGGAAAAATATTGGGATAAACATTGGGATAATTTCGTTGATAATTTCAACATCCCACAAATATTGAAACCAAAACCTGTTACAAATGATGCCTTCTTCAAATTTTCAAGAAAGATTGCTCACGATTGTTCCACATTGGATTTCAAAACAAGCAGAACAATATTCTAACTAAGCGTTTTTAGTTTTTCAAGTGCAGTATTTAATTTCAAATTGAACTGCTATAATTTCAGAATGCTGGCATTCTTGGTGGGTATCTCCAATGATGCTTTCTTTAATTTTTCAAGAATGTGACAGGCTTCTAAGTTGGCAAGTTAAGGACTTTTGCCATCCAGCTAAATACCCTATTATTGAATGTTGGCAGGAAAGCCACCGATTCCAATGGCATTTATTCAAAACTGTCAAAAGAGAAGAAGCAAATTAAGAATGTTTCCCAGGGCAAGAGTAAAACTAAAAGAATACCAATAGCACTTAGACTTATATACCGCTTTATAGTGCTTTACAGCCTTTCTAAGCAGTTTATAGAGTCAGCATATTGCCCCCAACAGTCTGGGTCCTCATTTTACCCACCTCGGAAGGATGGAAGGCTGAGTCAACCTTGAGCCTGGTGATATTTGAACTGCCAAACTGCTGGCAGCTGACAATCAGCAGAAGTAGCCCACAGTACTGCACTCCAACCACTGCTCCACCAAGTATACGGCACACCAAAGAGAATTTTTTTTATTAAAAAAATGACGAAGTTGTGACAAATAATCTGTTGCCCATGCCTCTGAATCTGTAGATATGCAACAATTTGGGGTAAAAAGACCAATATTGGAGAAAACTATTCATAACAATGACAGGAAATACAAATTCATGTTAGAGAGATCAAAAGAAATGTTAAGATGGAAAAAAAATCAATAGGAGTCTGATCACACCTTTTCCAAGTAACAAATGTTATTAAAAGGCATAAACCAAAAACTTTTTCATAAAATCTGTTAGCTGGAAAAACTGCTAACAAACTTTTTATTTATTTATTTATTTTATTTTATTTTATTTTATTTGCTACCATAGACTACAGTAATGTAATTCTCTTCCTACAAAAAATTCAAAGAGGAAAATCTGCTTTCTTAAAAGCATGATTATGTTTCGGGCAAGTGTTAACAAATGGAAAGACATAGTTGAAAAAGGATTATTTATTTAATTATAGAATTGATACAGCCACCTGTCTCATCTATAAGCCTGGATGGCTCACAAGAAATCAATCAGGCAGAGATTAAAAAATATATATTTTCCACTATTTTCCTCCCTTCACACACCAGACTAAATGGAACCCCAACTCATCTTCACATACATGCCCATTCATGGGGGAAAAGATAAGGAGACATCCGTGTCAGTGTATGATAGTTCATAGACTGGGAGAGACATAGCAACAGATCAGCCAATGGGAGCTGATGGGTGACTGAAACAGTTTTGGAGCCTGGGCGTGGCTTAGCTCTGTGCTCAGCTCTGAAACTGAAACTCCTCTCCTCTGCTTGTATTTTCTTCTTCTCTCTACCATGTTGAAAGATCTTTTGGTATTGTATATTTATTTCATGTTACATTATATATAAAGTGAAGTTATTGAATCCTGCTAAATCAGTTCCTTGTGTGTGCTTTTGAATGTGATTGCTGCTGCAAACTCTAACAATCTGGGAGGCTAAAAGGATAGGAAACCTTTGAATTTCAGACAAGAGGGCTATTCTGAAGGGCTGGGCAGCCACCAAGATGGTGTGCCTCTTAATGACATCATTTAAAGAAGGGGAACTGGAGTATATCCACTCAATCTAATTTAGTAGGATGGGCAGAGAAAAAGACAACCAGGGAGAGAAAGACCAACATATAACCTATTAAGGGTGAGCTTTAAAGGTGAGAACCAGCACCCTGAATTGCACCCAGAAAGGAACTACTGGTAGGAACCAATGCAGTTCACACAACATTGGTATAATTTAGGTGAACTATGGCATACCGAAAACTGTACATGTTACTGCATTTTGGACCAGTTGCAGGTTCTGAATGGCTTTCAGGGGCAGTCCCAAGAAGGGTAAATCCCAGTAATCCAACAGAAATACATTTCACCTTAATCCAGAGGCAATCCAACCTTTCTCTTAAGGTTAATCAACCAAACTGGCTGGCAATATTTAGTAATAATAACATCTTGGGTTTGTCTCACATCCAATGTGTAAAAATAGTCAATGGCATAGAAGTCGCTGAGAAAGAATTACAACTAGGCCTTGGCTTACAACTGATGACTTAACAACTGATCAGTTATGATGGACCTCCCCCCACAAAGTACTTACAACCCAGTTCCAAAATCCCAACCGACCTCCGTGGTCACATGACCACGTTTTGGGAACTCAGTTTTGCACACCCACACCCACATGCTCACATACCCCCCCCCCTCATATTTACAGAGTCCTGTAGTAACATGACCGTGATTTATTATTATTTTTCTGAAACCCAGCATTTACTTCTGGTTTTTGACAAGAATGTCCTATAGCAAATAACGGGTTTGTTTAATGACTGCATCATTTGCTTAATGACTGAGGCATTTGCTTTACAACCATGGCATTGGCTTAATGACTGCCCAAAACTGAGCAGTCATGGGTGACCCATTTTACAACTGTTATGACTGATGACCATAATGGAAATTTTCCATAAATTTTCCATAATAATTGTAAGCCAAGGACTACTTGTAAGTTTCAATAGCGCGATTCTCTGGATGTGTTCTGCTTGTGATTCCCAGAATTGCCATCTGGCATCGACAACGTGACACTTATACACACTCTGGTAGCTATAAAATATCTCCCTGAGCAGAATTGCTTTTGCTCTGAACGCTAAAAGTTGGGGTCAAGTAATAGTTAGAATAGAAGAGTCCTCTTGGATTGAGGCAGCAGGTAAACAAATCAATATTAGGTGACAAAAACAATGGGATTGGCTTTTCTCCTAAGCCTTTCTGCTCTACCTGTGAGTTCAAAGGTGCTTCTTTCTTCAAAAGGCAACTGGGCTGTTTTTTCCTTGAGGAAGAAGTTGTTTTACTTCTCATCCGAGAAGCTTCATTAGTTCTGATGGCGGGGAGAGGGGTTTGGAAGGAAACATACTGACAGTTGAGACTGGATGGTGAGGGGGGATGGAAGCATAGGTGAGTAATTAATTAATAATAATGGTATAATATTAATATTAATTATTAATTAAATATTATTAATAATAATGTAGGTATTTCCAGTTGTTACTATTGAACAAGAAAATGAGAAGAAAATTTCTGAGGAAAAGAAGCTCTAGTTACCTAGGCCAGTGTTTCTCAACCTTGGTAACTTTAAGATATGTGAACTTCAATTCCCAGAATTCCCCAGAAACACTGACTTAGACCAGGGGTGGGCAATTACGGCTCCTTCGTGACCATGCTGGCTCAGGAATTCTGGGAGTTGAAGTCCACGAGTCATGAAGGAGCCATAATTGCCCACCCCTGACTTAGACTACACCCTGGATAAAATCAATATTTTAATAGTTCAGAAGACTTATGCCAGAAGCATGACACACACACACACACCCCAAAAAAAAATCATTTGGCAATGATCTCATGCATTGGAAACTCTCGTTGGCATCATTGCTGGATGTCTGCAACGGAAGACGTGAAGAAATGCTTCAATGAACATTTGAAGAAGAAAAAAAAAAACAGCAACAACATAAATGCATGTTTCTCAGCAACAATCAAAATCAAATTGTCCTATTCTTAGGGAGTATAAAGCGAATGGGATACATAACAGCAAACAAAAATAAAAACATTTTATTTTATCTATATAGAGTCCTGCAAGATTATGGTGAGGTGGATCTGGGGGGAAAAACCAAACTATTCTGCATTTTAATTATGCCTTTAGTTTAATTTACAGCAGAAAAGATTTTTTTTTCTTTTTAAAAGAAATCCTGTTATAATAACAGCCAAATGTAGTTTGTTTGGGTTTTTTGTCATGGGGGGAAAATGTCCCTTGCACAATTGCAAGCCGATCTTTTTTTCAGCTTTCTCACCTTGTCAAGAAAAACAATGCAGTTTATTTACCATTATTATGCTCTTGCCACTGACTTTGCTTAAAATCTTCCCTGAAAAATCTACTCTGAGGCTGACATGCAGAAAGCCATGAAATAGATTGTGAAGAAGCATTCAGATCTGCAAGTTTCTGTTAGATCTCCTTCCAGAGATATACTTTTGGTAGATTAATATTCTCCTATGAAGATTCTCGGACAGGAGTAGGAACCTCTCAAAATTATAGCTTATTAGGCCAAATATATTTTGATTAAATTTTTTTAAAACCAAAGCAGCCAGTATTGTCCCTGCTTCATCTTGCAAGGGGATTTTCCCAACATTTATAGAACGTACAATGTTTATAATGAAAAATAATTCATAATTTTGTTTACTTGCTAACTTTTCTTTTCCTCCCTTCCTAAATATTGGCTAATGAATAGCCCTTTTTCAAATTTTTCTCTCTGTTGGGCCCTTGCATTTAAACATTAACAAGAAACCGGTTGTCATATTTCATGGCCAAAGCAAAAAGTGTTCTGGATTTCAAGTAGAATATCTCAAAAGGAATGCCAACATTATTTTTTCCCCTTTCATCAGCCTAAAAGGATTAAAATGATTCAGACAAAATTTTTGTTATGTCATAGTTCTATATCACTCATAAAATTCAGTGGAGCTCCAAAAAAATTTCCTTCAAAAACCTCTTCATTTCCCAACCAAAACTTTTGCCTTTTTTCTTATCAGAACAAAATATTAAGAAAAATTGGATTGCACCATATGATCAATGGCTCAAGATAATCTGGTAGGACATCTTCAGCTTCTAAAATGAAAGACATTTAGTCAACTTTCTCCCAAGGAAACAGTCAGATTTAATGGATTAAATACCATTCACTCAGACTCATCTCCAACCGTGAGATGGATGGAAAATAAATTTAATGATAAGAAGAAGAAGAAGATGAATTGAGAAGACAGCAACAGACAGCAAAGGCCATCTCTGCAAAGAAGCTAAAGAAATAATGGTTAGCTGCTGCAAGGAGACCACCCAAATTGACTGCAAGCAACGGCATGACAAAGTGGCAACAATGGTGCATTGGAAGATCTGCAAGAAAGAAGTGATGAGACCATAAAATAGAGAATGTCGTAGAAAACGTAGAAGCGAAAGTTCTCTGGGACATCAAATTCAAACCAACAGGCAATAACTTTTTCTTGAGAATAGTAACAGTAGACAGAGAAGTAACTTGAGGTTTGCTAATTATGAACACCTATGTTTACACCAATCTATTACCTATCCTTCTTTCCTGAAATATAGAGAGATGAGTGCAATGATCTATTTGTCTGCAGGAGTCCCTCCCATTATTTTCTGGAGGAAGTTCCTTCGTTCCATACTGAATAAATAAATGAGCCTTGATTATTGGTTTTTGGGTCCTATGTATGATTCCATGCTGGTCTATGAAAATAAAGCATGGGCTTGTTCTTTTGCTGAGCTTGACCTAGTATTTTAAGTTCTTGGTGTCCTATTTATTTTACTTTATTGGAACAAAATGTTAACCGTTCTCCTTGGGTTTTCTGTCACTGTCACAGAACTTGCTGACTAAAGGGCTTTAATGCTTTTGGATAGTTTGCCTAATAATGGCATTAAACAGTGATGAAAAATTTGTTGCTACAGAAGGTGCACTCTTAATTTACATTTATGCCAAGCAGTCTGCTCCATGATATCAACATGAGGCCGTTTGATTATGTCAGCTATTTCAGAAATAGATCATATATCTATATGGAGTAATTGGCTGATGGCTCATCAGTTTGTTCGAAATTGGCCATTTCAGAAAACCCAAAACATCAATCCTTTTCTAACAGATTGCTAGTGGCAAAGTATATGGTTTTTTTGCTGAAATCAGAAGGCATAAAAATAATTTTTGCTCACCAAGCTATAACTTTTAGCTGATGGAGAAACAGTTAATATCGCTCTTGTTCCTTTTTCTCCTTTCCCACCGAAAGGTTTTTTTGGGTCTGCCAATGTTTGCAGAGACATCCTGTGTGAATTTATCTGCTGTTGGGCAAAATCTTTCAAACATGAGATTTTTTTTTTTATTGCCAACAACAGACAAAACAGGAACACAAGCGGTTAATTCTAATAAAAGCACTGGTCTTTAGTGTCAAAGCTGTCTAGCAATAAAAGAAATCCCCATGGTAAATATTTGGTAATTATTTATCTTAAAATTGCAATTTGGTCAAAGTCTGTTTCATTTTTTAACAAAAGAATAAAAATCAAATACAGTATTTTATTGCCTCTGAAAAAAAAAACCACAGTTGACTTTGGCCCTCAAGAGGCAACCCTCATCAAAACTATTGCACAAATTTATAAATCGATATTATAAATACATTTAAAAGGGATTCCCCCCATTTTCTGTAGATTTAAATTGCATCGATTGATTGATTGAATAGACATTGGTGAAAAATTAAGGATCTCCAGTTCTCTAATATACGAGCAAATTTGACATGGCCGTCTTTTTTTCAGACAGCAGACAGAAAATGCAATTTTAATTCCTACCTCTGCGGAAAGATATTTCCTCTACAAATATTTTATTTTATTTTTTTATTTGAATTTGTCAAACAATAATGAAAACACAAACACAAGAACAAAAAAATGCAATGACAGGGACGGTAGGGACATTAGTGCACTTATGCACGCTAAAATAAAAT
>JAEANM010025991.1:0-10833 GCA_017656035.1 Myanophis thanlyinensis
AGGCACAGCTTAAGGGAAGCCGCGGCTTTTTATATTTGCCGCGACTTCAAATTCCTGCACTTCCCATTGGCTGGTGGTCGTCCGTTCAAGATAGCGGACCAGTGTGTAGACTCTGACCGCGCGTGCGCAGTATACAACAAAAGGTTTCCACAAACACAGAGATAACCATGGCTTGAATCTGTAAGGACTGACCAGATCTCCAGATGTCCTGGAAGAAAGCCAGTTGGTGAGCTCTTAGATTTCAGAGCTGTTTCATTCCTTTGAGCCATTTCTCTCCTTCGTCTTTCAGTTTCTTTCCCTTGCTTTTCCCTTTCCCTTTCCTTCTCCTTCCCCCATCCCCATCTTCCCATTCCCAGTCTACTCCCTCCCCTATTCCAAGGCTGTTATTAAGATCCCAGAATCATTGTCAGAATCTTGGCAGGAAAGAATTGCAGCCAGAAAGATAAAATCCCAGCTACTCATCCCTCAGGAATAGAGAAGACAAAGTCTGCTGCAGAAATAAAGAAAGGGAAAGGAATACGCTCACTTACTTAAATATCTTTATACTATTCTTTAGACATCAGTAATTGCTAGTTTCTGCTTGGATTGTTTTAATTATTTTTCCAACAATTTCTATTTCTCCTAAAAAAAATCATATTCCAAGTGATTTAACTTGCCTTGCTGCATAATATAGTGCACTTATTGGAACCATTCCGGCTTGAATTTTATTAAACTTTTGCTGTAAGTGCATATAATCAATGTTTCCATTGTTTTGACTGGAATAGACAAAATATTTCCACCTATTCCAAAACTCTAAAAAAAAAATTTAAAATATGAATTTTGTTTCTTAAAATGGGAATCAAACGATAAAGCCCAAATTGACCACATGTACGAAGCAATTCAGATGGACTCTTTATAATTGTTTTAACTGAAAATCAGACTTATCTAATGCTACATTGTATTTTTCTAATATATAATATAAAATAAAGTTATTTTTATCATTATAGAGTAGTAATAAAGAAACAATGATTTGCATATATGTAACATAACAAAGAAGTTGAGGTATTTGAAACAAGATCAAGATTTTAACAAAAAAACAGTTCTACTAATTATACTGTAACTATTCTACAATTACAAAAAAGATTTATCTATTATTTATTTTATGTTTCATATTTTTGAATCGTCCATCTCCTCAGAGTGGTTGCATTTGTTAATTCTGTTGTAATGTATTACGGAAAAGAGGATGACAGTTAAGATTGTTTAACTGTAGTAGTCCTTTGTAATGATTGCTCATAAATAGTTACATCCATGTAGAGCAGTGTTTCTCAACGTTGGCGACTTTAAGATGTTTGGACTTCAACTCCCAGAATTCCCCAGCCAGCTGGCTGGGGAATTCTGGGAGTTGAACTCCAAACATCTTAATGTCGCCAAGGTTGAGAAACACTGATGTAGAGAAATGTAGGGCCAGTCTACTATTTAAGTTGATTCCGCAACTTTTTTTTATTAATATTAACATAGGGTATAATTTATCAAAATTATCTTTTCATCTTGCTTCTGTGTGAGCAGTGCCCCGGTCCATGCACACGGGCACACAGCTCCACTCATGTGAATGGCGAGCTAACATACACACAGCTCATCTCACATGAATGGCAGGCTGGCGCAGGTGCGCGCATGTGCAGCAACTTGTGCAAGTGGCAGGCTGGCGTGCACATGTGTGTACATGCAGCTTGACTGGCATTAATTGAGCTTTCCATGCATATGCATGCACACTGGCCTTCTGCTCATGCAAGTTGAGCTATGCATGGGCTGCCAAGCAACTCGTGCGGCCTGGTTCCAAATAGGCTACGGCCCAGTAGTGGGTCGCTGCCCAGGTTTTGGGGACACTTGCTCTAATTCATAGAGAAGCTTCCTCATGTGATTTTTCTAAGATAGCTATCTTCAAATTCTGAATGGATGTGTCACACACAGGGTGAGAGAGGTTTGTTTCTGTTACTTTAGGGATGGAGCAAGAAAGGAATGGTAGAAAATGCAAGGAAGTAGATGCTTACTGAAGGCTAAGAGCAACAACATAATAACAAAAATTGGATAACTGAGAAACAGATATTTCTCAGCATGGGAATATTTGCACATATCTATTTAGGTAGTCATCTGTCAATAATAGAGTAGTTTTTTATGTTTTGGAGGTTCAAATCCAATGGCACTTACTTTTCAGTACTTCATGAGCTACTAGGGACCAGTAGGGTGAAGATAGATAATTCAGGATTTGCACTAAGTCCTCTGTCTATCATTTTGCCTACTGTTGCTTGCTTAAGAGTTGGTGAATTACTTTTTTCTACCTTCTTACCAGACATACAAAACACCTAGCACATGCTTTTGGACTGTCTGCCTGGTAGAATACAGTTAACCAGTTGCAAGGCTTTGATTTCCCTACAATGGAAAGAAATCTCCTTTCTGTAATAGTTACAAAATGTGATTCACTAGTAATGTTTAAAGTTAGATTTCTGCTCTCTGGGACACTTAAATATGCATATATACAATGTTTGAACATCCAATAGGAAGGTTTAGGCAGAGGTTTGTCCTCTGAGTTTGCTGCTTGGTTCCCAGACATTTCGTTACCAATCTTCAGTGGGGTTTTGGGTAAAGTGTCATTGTTCATTTATATAGATCTTGGGTGGTCGGTTGGCCTTGCGACTGGTTGAATCACAAGACTGGTTGATCATTTCCATTACCTAGTTTTTCATTACCTAGTTGGGTAACGAAATGCTCGGGAGACAAGCAGCAAGCTCGGAGGACAAACCTTTTCCTAGGGCTACGAATATTCTCTACAATTTCTATCCGACAATAAAATTCCCACACTGAACAGTTTTAAATTACTGTCAAGATTTCTTTTCATACTAAATGTTATTATGTTGTGATTCTTTATTGTTAATAATACAGTTTCTGGTTCTGTGTTTTGTTTTTAACTCTTTGATCTGTAAGAATCTTAAGGATAAATTGAACATGACATATTCTGAAGCGGAGTTTTCATCTGCTCCTGTCAACAATAACAAAGAAGCACAAATGTTAGGGAAATATTATCTACCCACACATTGTCTGTCTGCCTCTTGTCTAACACTTGCCTAACATTACAACATTTTAGAAACACTCAAAGTCTGTCTATTAATTATTAATTTTTTTTAAAAAAAGTAACTTTGACCTTTGTTGAATACAAGTTGATTCAATTTCCTCTTATAAGATCACCGGATCTGATTTTGAAACAGCATCATCAACTGGATTTCCTCAGATCTGATCAGAACAGATGTCTTTTAAAGTTTAGTAGGCCATAACTAAATGCCAACAGTTTCTTACTAAAGGTATTTTTGGATGTTACTTTTCCATCAATCGAGGACTGTATTTGTGCTGATGCCAGCTTCTATCAACTTCCGAGAACTGAGTGATTAATTTTCTGGAATTTTACAAGCCTGTTGAGAGCAGAGTTATAACCCCTAAGGTGCTCATCACCTGTTTGGATGGCTAGCAGTCTGGCATGGTGTGATAATGGAACTAGCAGAACCAATTTTTATACTGTAGATTTAGCAATATACCACTGTTTAAAATGATAATAAATTATTCCACTGCAGACGAAATTGTTTGTCCCGGTGATAATTCAGCTGTTCAGTTCCATACTGTTCAAACCAACATGCTGAAAACCAGTGGCTCAAATCCAAACAGTTCAAGGCCACAATGGAATTCAAGACCCAATATCATAAATATGCTTTAGGCTCTCCACAATGCTATTGGGACTGTTTACTTCTTAGTTCAAACAATTATCCATATATCAGAGAGGCTGAAGTGAATGGAAAGAACACATCCCCTTCCTTATTTCATTATTATACAGTACTTTGATAGTTCTTTGTAGCTAGTCAGAAAGATAAAAGTGAAATAAAATATGGTATGGGAGCAACGTGTTATGAAAAACCAAAATCATATATTCCATTGACTTTTAAATCTTTCTGAAAATATGCAATATGATTACTCAGATGTGTTCATGTATACATGTGTGCAACTATGTATATCTATGAGTGTTACATATGAATGATAAATGAATGATCCTGTGCTTCTATTTATTTATTTAAAACATTTACAACCTGTCCCAATTCAAACACTCTGAATAGGGAACCGCACAATGAATAATAGTATAAAAAGAATGCCATATAGTTACTTACTAAGAGGCCACATAATTTAACAGCCAAGATACAGAATTCAGAATAATAAGAGTTGGGAGGGATCTTGATGTCTTCTAGCCCAATCTTCTGCTCAAACAGGAGATCTTATACTATTTCCATGGACATGTGGCTGTCCATCTCGTCATAAAAGCCTCCGGTGATGAAGCTCACACAACTTCTGAAGGCAAGCCATTCCACTGGTTAATTGTTCTCACTGTTAGGAAGCTTTTCCATAGTTCTAGGTTGCTTCTCTCCTTGATTAGTTTCCATCCATTGTTTCTTATTTCAGCTTCTGTGCTCTGACAGCCCCTCAAATATGGGAACACTGCTATCATGTCACCCCTAGTCCTTCTTTTCATTAAACTAGACATAATCCAATTCCTGCAACTGTTCTTCATATATTTTAGCTTCGATTCCCCTAATCAACTGTACTCTTTCTAGAGTCTCAAAATCTTTTTTATATCGTGGTGACCAAAACTGGATGCAGTATTCCAAGTACGGTCTTACCAAGGCATTATAAATTGATATTAACACTTCATGTGATCTTGATTCTATCCCTCTGTTAATGCAGCCTAGGATTACATTAACTGTATTGGCTTTTTTGGGCAGCTGCAGCCCACTGTTGGCTCATATTTAAGTGATTGTCTACTAAGACTCCAAGATCCCTCTCACATTTCCTGCTTTTGAGCCAGATTTTACCTAATTTGGTGAAATATTTGATTTCTCCTGCCTTAGTGTAAAGCCTTACTTTTCTCTACATTAAATTTCATTTTGTTGGATAGGGCCCATTGCCTAAGTCTGTTAAAATCCTTTTGGATCCTGAGCTTGTCTTCTGGGCTGTTGGCTATTTCTGCCAACTTAGTGTCTTCTGCAAAGTTATTTTAAATTAGTAGGAAGAGTTCCCCTTCTATTCCCTCATCTAAGTTATTTATGAAGATATTAAAGAGTCCTGGACCTAAGATGGAACTTTGTGGTACACTACACCACTGCTTACTTCCCTCCATGTTTAATTAAGGACTACTTCATTGAATGTGGTTTGTCAGTCAGTTAAATATCCATCTGTGGTGATGCTGTCTATCCCACATTATTTTAGCTTACCAAGAAGTAGATTGTGGTTTACTTTGTCAAATGCATTACTGAAATCAGAGTATACTATGCCCACAGCATTTTGCTGGTCCACTAATTTAGTCACTTGTCAAAGAATGAAATATGATTCGTTTGGCATGATCTGTTTTTGAAAAATCCCTGTTGGCTTCTGGTTATAATTTTATTTGCTGGTCCACTAATTTAGTCACTTTGTCAAAGAATGAAATATGATTTGTTTGGCATGGTCTGTTTTTGAAACATCCCTGTTGGCTTCTGGTTATAATTTTACTTGCTTCTAGGTGTTCTCAGATCTGTTCTTTGATTACCTTTTCCAGGATCTTCTGAGGTATTGATGTCAGCCTGATTGGCTCTGTAGTTTCCTGGATTTTTTCACTTTCCCCTTTTCTTTTTTGAAGATGGGAACCACATCAGCTCTTCTCCAGTCCTCAAGTAATTCCCTGGTACTCAAGGATCTTTTAAAGATATGGTTCAGAATTCTGGGATTAAATTCATCAGGTCCCAGATATTTGAACTTGTCTAGATCAGACAGGTGTTCTCTTCCCATTTTCTTTTTTCCTTTTCTTTTTATTCTGGATTTTATGTTTAGGTTTTTGGTAGGTTGGGCTATATTTTCTTGTAGATTTCATCTGTTTATAAAACATAAGAAGAACCAGAACTATCTGGAAAGGGCGAGAGCCACCAGTAGGAAGTCCTGCCCCCTGGCCAACATCCCATCTACCTTATATATACCTAAGTTATATACCTAACCTATTTCCTACCCTCCCATTCTGCCCTAACTTACCTGTGGTTGTGAATGGTTGCATAAGCATTTCACTGCATATCGTACCATGTATGACTGTGCATGTGACCAATAAAATTTGAATTTGAATTTGAAATTTGAATTTATATGTTATTCATTTATTGTTTGTCTCTTATGCTGTATGCTGCTCAGAATCACTTTGTTTGCATGACATTATAAATCTTTTTTAAAAAAGAATATACCAACAAATTAATCATACCCAGCACTTACATTGGGTCTGGAACCTTATTGGTAATTAAAACAGGATATCAGAATGAAGTTATTCTAGATTAGTGGGAATATTTTACTGCCACGTTTTATACCTGCTACAGCTTCTAGTCCCATGAAAGCTGCATTACAAATGATAAAATAATATGAAAGGTACTTTAACCTAAAACATATTCTTGGTCCTCTAAGCTTAATGTTGTATAACCTGATTGAGCTATCTCATTTCACACACAAACTGACCGTGTACCTTTCTAGAGGTATTGAATTCCAGAGTAAAGAAAGATGGATTCTCATTCAGATATTTTGGATTTTTAAGATTGCTAAGATATTTTGGAATAAGGTTTAGGGATTTATTTCAATACTATCTATCAGATCGCATCAGGTCTGAAGTTCATCCAGCATATGAAAAAGGATAAAAATAGTTGCTGTACAAAATATGTGTCTTATTCTTTCTTAGGGTAGCTAGAATGGAATGTGGAAAACCATTAACTGGAAAGTCCCTTTGGAAATTCACCCCAAAAGTGATTTGTAAGGAACTGATTTTTCTGGCACTGTCAGAAAAATTAATACATAGAGGAAATGTTAAAAAAAAAAATCCAAGCTAAACATTTCTTTCAAATGTTGCTTTTCTTTTTCTCTTATATAAAAAGCAATTGTTTGAGATGCACCTTTATTTAATTTCTCCTTATGTTTATTGGGGCTATTACTTATGGTAGTTTTTAAGCTGGTTTAACAAATATATTCCTTTGCATTTGCTATTTACTCTTACCCATGTTTATGTTTTAGAGGGCTTTTGGTTGAAGTATATGTACCTTGCTATTTTTTTAATTAAATAGTATCACATAATGATAATGTGCACCTTACAATACTGAAACAATCCTATCCAGTATAATATCATACTATTTTTTACAATAAAACACCAAGATAAAAGATAATTCTATGAGATAATTCTAAGTTCCTATATAATTATGCAGGAAGGACGGTACACAACGGATACTTAAAATTGGTTTAAAAGAATGATGTAATCTATTGAAATGTAAAGCAGGAAATGGAAAAATACAAAATTATCAAGGCTTAGAAGATTTAAAGCTATTAATACTGTTTTACATCCTGAGTCATTGTTTTTAATCTCAAGTTTTACCAATTCATTTACCTTCATTAACTCTTAGACAATAACAAAAAGTGTTTTATTATGAGGCTTTCCGTATATGAAATATAGTATGATTATTGGCAGAGGTAGAAACTGAAATCTGTGTTAAAATGAAGCCTCCATAAGAATGGGATATGAAAATTTTCTGATTCCTACCAGATATTGTTAAAGAATTTAAAGCAAACGGTAATTATTTTTTGAAGTGTTAAATCTTAAAATAAGGCTAAAAATTTAGCCCACTTTTGTTCCCTCTTATTTCCATTTTCCTAAATTCCCTATAACCATTAACCCATTTATAAACCAAATATCACTCAGAAATTATACAGGCTGATAATTTTAATTTCTTCAAAATGTGCTTGTCCATTTCAGTTACAATTCAGGTTTTTTTTTAATTCAAAAAGAAAAGCTCAAGCAAACAAGTCTTTGACAAGATTTGAAGCAGCAGCTCATGTGGAAGAATAAGTCTTCCATATTCTTCTAAAACTCTCTATAAAATATCACAGAACAAACATACTAGGCTCTAATTAATTGGAAAATGGCTTGAGAAAAAACTTCAACATGAAATTAAGAATCAAGAGTGGAATTAAATATGGAAATAGAAACCAGCATTATATACCCAAATAAAGACATTTTTTAAAAATATTGCATGGATGATATATGGCTCATTGTAAACTAGCATGCATGAACAGTTCTTTTTTTTTGTTTGTTTAAACGGTTGTAAGGAAAATGGAATTTATTTCCACACGTGGTGGTGTCATCTCCATGGCTTTTCCTGCTGGTCCTAGGTGTTTTTGGATATTGATGAAGATAAAAAGAGTTAATCCCTGTCTACAACTTCTAATGAAATCATTTAACAAATTAGTATTTTTTTTTAAAATTGCCACTAGTATTTTTATAGCTAAACACTGGAAAAATAAAAATAATGATATTGGAGTTCTTGTATCAACATTTTTGGCATAATACCATAGCTAAGAAATTGACTAACACTCTTAATCTACATTCTAGTCATGTTAAAAGGAAAGCCTTCTCAAATACATAGTCTGATTGTACATTTTGCTAAACAAAGGGCCATCGCTGCTTTATGCCAGATTATGAATATTAATATGTGGGAGAAACATTAAGGAATTAATAGCATGTGAGTTTAATTTTTTTAACTTGCCTTTCATATTTTTATTAATATTTTATATTATATAAATATAATATTAATATTTTATAGAGAACTCAAGGCACTGGGGACATAACTAATAGTCCGCCCACCTATTATTTGGTTTAAGTGAGAGAGTGATTACGGTAGTCCAAAGTTACTCATGCCTGACAGGAGTAGACAGTTTCCCGATTTCTAACTTGGTGCCTTATCCACTTTACCAAACTTTTTATTGTTTATGTGCGAGTGTTGTATTGTATTGCATTGTTTATAATCATTGCACATTTTAGAATATTTTTAAAGAACGATGAACACTAATTTATAATTTTCTATTTGGTTAAATAATGTTTTGTAAGGAAATCTTACTATGACGTGCACAATCACGCACTCAGTGTTGATTTAAACAGGGATTACTATTTCAAGTACATATAGTATATTATATTAACATTTTTATTCATGAAATTATTTCATATGTGTATGTATATATGTATATATATGTGTATGTTTGCAGATCTAGGTCTTTTCAGGTCTTTTCCCGTGTAAGTTTCAGAGTCTTTTTGTAACGTTTCGGCGAGATGTGTATGTTTGTGTATATATGAAACCATATATTTTGTATATTATGGGTAAAATAATATATATGTAGTTCTTGGCTAACAACCTAACTGAGCCCCAAAATTTATGTTGCTAAGTGAGATAACTGATAGCTAGTGAATTGATTATTCTAATCTCCATTGTCTAAGATGATCAGAGAAATTCATACCTATCTGAATAGGAAAGAATACTGATTTAAATGTATTTTGCCTATGTTAAAAACATTGATTTTAGTACACCAATTACAGATTTGTTAAATCAGAGAACTTGGATTTAATCTGATAGCCAATTCACAGTTTGGTTAAGCTGAAGCATTTCGATATAAGCTGATTTAGTATAAATTGATTCTATAGGGCTAAACCTCTTTAAATTTCAACAATTTAGCTTAACCGGGCAAAAGATACTAATCACCTTACTGTCAATGTAGAATAATACATTTAATTCTGATTACCAATGTATGCATTGGGCTTTCCTCAACATTAATAAGTTAGATCGACTTTGCATGCAGAGAAAGCAACAGAAATTATAAATTGCATTGCAGTTAGTAGCTTTCATAGCATTCTGGGCATTGCAATGTGCACAAAGAAAGGATATTTGATTGAATTATGGCCTTTGTATAATGCCAAACTGTAAACACATCTATTTTGAAACAAGAAATGATGAACTTTAAATTCCCATTTGAGCCATTAACATACTACTGCAGCAAAAGAAACACGAACAATTTCTTTGTGCCTCCTTTCCTCCAACCTCAAGTATTGTAATTGGTTAAACTTCAAAGGGCATGTGAATCAAAGAGGATGAAATCTCAGATCTTTGAGTTAGCCATTTCCTGCCATATGCCTTAAAATTGTAATTGCTATCATATTCATACAGCTGCTTAGTATTTCTGGGAACTTTGCCCAACACCTCCGAAAGGCACCGTGCAGATTACAGCTTCTGAAGAACAAATGGAAGTGACTATCAATGACTACCAATGATACAGCACATGCTTGCATGGAGAAATAACAGATTTATAATTTTTTCCAGTTGAAAGGTTTCAGGGCCAAATGCCATGCGACACCAACAATGTGAATATGAAGCCTTGTCACCTGAGGAAACATCAGCCTTGGGCAGGAATGACTTTCATGAAGACTACAACTTTCTGCAGTTTGAAAGCCTGCTGGCTTACATCCCATGCAATTACACAACCAGTTGAACGCTTCAGAGCAAATTAAACCACAACAATGTTGCCTACAGCTCGGAGAGCTAGTGCCATTTAGATTAGATCACCCCCTTGTGTTCTTCTTTTTGACATATTCAAAAAAGTCAAAAACTGGTTCTGCATATCTTTCTGACATTGCTACTGTATATGCCTAGCTTCTAATTAAATACTGAGTTAAGTATTTCTACTTTAGCTATTCCCATGAAGTAACATCCTTCAAAGTTTGTCCAACCAAACTTTTGCTTTTTTGTAATCGTGAGGACCCCACAAAACCAGATGCTCATGATAACTTCCCTGCTGCAAGCAGAATTTAAGTGGAAGTAAACTGAATTGCACCAACCAATTCCAATTCCAATTCCAAATTTTATTGGTAACATACACAATCATACATGGGTACGATATGCAGTGAAATGCTTATGCAACCACAGGTAAGTTAAGGTAGGAAGGGAG
>JAEANM010025992.1:0-10832 GCA_017656035.1 Myanophis thanlyinensis
ATAGATAGATAGATAGATAATTGAGAGATGATTGAGAGATGATAATGAGAGAGAGAGAGGGAGAGAGAAAGAAATTTGCTGTGAATAATTTAGAGTGGATCCATCCTGTGCTGCTTCTTGTGTAACAACTACTCAAGGCTGATGTTTCTCTTTACTCCCCGCTTCTGGAACTCAGTGCCAGATTCTATCACAGGAACCTACATTGTCTCTGATAGTGCCTTAAATTATCTCATGCCAAGAAAAAAACAACTCCACATTGTCATGTAGTCTTTCACACATAAAGGGATGATTGTCTGGTTTTCATTGGAAAAGGAATATAAAGAGCCTTAGTTTCTTATTCTAATGTTGATTGCTAAGATTAGTTTGGTGATTAGATTGTCACTTGAGATATTTGTCCTATGAACCATAATTATCTAGATTGTCCAGGGGTGTCAAACTCAATTTCATTGATGATTTCATCAGGGTTGTGTTTGACCTGGGTGGGGGGGTGAGGGAGGCATGGACAGAGTGGGCATGGACAGCTCAACCTCACTCGTATTGGGGCACCTGTGGTGGCCCAAATGCTCTGGCAGCAAAAACAGGCTCCTGAGCTCTGTTTTCCCCTGTGACAGCCTCCTGCAACCCTCTGCCAGTGAAAATGTAGCTTGCGAGGCTGCCTGAGACCTTTGTGGTCTCCATTTTTGCTGGCAGAGGCACAGCGGGCCAGTCCTTCACTGTTTTCATAGTGGCCCCATGGTCTAGATCTAAGCACCCCATGGGATGGATCTGGTCCCTGTGCCTTGAGTTTGACACCCCTAGTCTAGTCTAGAACTTTAATTGGTGCTAGAAGTATATTAGGTCCCTTTTTCTTAAGACTTGCCTAACTTGGCTTTAGGCAAATTTATAGAGAATTAGTTATCCAATGTCCAAACATTTATCATTTTAAGCTGTCCACAGAATAGATGCCAATAGCTGAACTTGTTTCAAAAGAAATAGGGATGAACTTATGAAATTAATATTAGAAAAGGGGGAAGGACATCAGAAACTACATTTCATTGAATGATGCTATTTTGAATTTATAACCAAGTATTTCCCAGTGTCCACAATTATTTGTACAGTAGCTACCAGAAAACTGCATGTTTTGAATGTTATTAGACTATATAATAGAATCAGCCATTAATTGTTAAGAACAAAATGTCTCAATGAACATTAGAAGTATAATGCTCTTTAATTCTGTATTTATATTTTATCTTACTATGTAATTAAGCCATCAAATGCAATCACTCAGTTAAAGCAAGCCATTTCAGTCCTGTAACTGTTTATGTAATAAACATTAATTGCACATCTTTAACTTTATTTTATCAAGTATACATTCCTAGTTTGATCTAAAAATATAGACACGGCCTGATATTCAGGACATTTACTGTATGCATTAGTAAATGTTACACACAAATCACTGTACAGTTGTTAAAGTTGAAATTCAGATGCATGAATCTGAATCTAAAGTGCATCAAATTTTAGATCTTTCCTTTCAATCATAAAAAAAATCCTGCTGAGAAATGCAATGCCCTAAGTTTTTAGACACCACACCATTTAAAACAAGAACTGTCACTTTAGTTTAACTTTAATTTTGAAGATGGACCAGCACTTAAGGAATAGCCTTGGAGGTGGACAGTAAGTGACTGATGATATTACAGGAAGTTCTTTTGTTCAAGATACTAAACTTTGAAATAAGCCCTGTCCATTGAAAATTATATGTATTAAATTATTTCAACCAAGTGTCACTGGTGAATTTTGCCTCTTGGATGGTTTGCTTTTAGTAGTTCAATCTGCTCTCCCCCCCCCCCCCCCACTGTCTCTTTGTATAGTATTTTTATACTCTTTATTCTTTTATACAATCTGTGGCAATTCTAACTAGCTGACATGTATAAAAACATAAATATAAACTGAATACCAATTAAAAGATAAAAAATATTTTTTTAAAAATAAATAAAAAGATACAATAGATGCAAATTGTAGGAGAGCCATATTTGTCTATTATAGCAAAAAAAATTAAAGATAGAAACTTTTCCAACTAACAAAATTTATTCAGAAGCTTTTATTAGCTGCAGCTCACTTCATCAGATGCATAGAGTGGCTAAAGAGATGTGAGATATAAATAATTGGGTTGAGGGAAGAAGGAAGCAGTGGAGGGAGAAAGAGGACAGGATAAATTATGTGAGACAGATTACATTACAGATGAGAGTTATATGTGAGACAGATTACAGGTACCTTTTCAATTAACACATGAAATATGTTAAAATGCATTGTGTTTGTTGAGACCTTCTCAGATTGCCTGAAACCTTTTGCTGTATGTGAGTTCACTATTTCTTTTTCAAAGGAGCTGTTAAAATCCAATCACTTTGAAATCTGCCATAATTGTCCTGGGAGGTTAAAATCTTTGATATTACTTGGTCCTTGTTTTGAGTCCTAATGTCAAACTTGTGTCCATTAATTATTTTGCACAGAGTTTGTCCTATTCCTCCATTCAGCAACACCATGGGCTTTTCTACCATTCCAGAGACAGGGAAGTATGCTGATATTGGAAATGCTATCTATAGTCCACTCTAGCCATGCCTTGGCAATGAGTGCAGTCATTGCTGTTGCCATATCCACTTGACTATTGGATAATTCCAGCAGTGACTGCCAAGTCACAAATTATTGCTTCCCAGGACCAGCGAATTCTGGGAAGGCAAATCCTGCAAGATTAGCTGGAGATAATAAATTATGGATGAGCTTTTAAATACATTTTCAAAATATTTATTTGGTTGATTTATGTGGCTGTCTATCTTGCAGTAGCAATTCTGGGTGGCTCACCTAGGGTTGAATTTGTGATGCAAATGAACAATTGTTCATTTGTATCAAGTATTGTTCCATGTGACTAATCACTCATGTTTGTAAGGCCTTCTGAAATGCTAGCATGGTTAGAGCCAAATGAATTTGTGGGGGTGGAGGTGGGGAGAAGGCATAACATGACACTAGCGGAAAGGGTCTGCTTCCTGGATGTTGCCAGATGATGGAGCCCAGAGCATGCCTCTCCTGTCTGACTTCATGAAATGTAGTTCTACCCATAGGAATATCAACCTTTTAAGGTAGAATTTTGTGAAGAACTTTCCATAATTTCTCTTTGCCCCAAGAGAAAGGCAGATCTTCCTTTCACTCCAGAGACAGCAATTTCCTCCACGTTCCACCAATTTCAATCTCTTATGTCTTCCCACCTACACTTTCTTCCTTTGCAGATAGCATGTGTCAGGTGAAGGAAAGAATGAGGCCCAGTAGCATGTGGGTGTCACCTGGGCTGCATTAGTCCAACCTAGCCTGAACTGCCTTAGCTTTAGTTTCATCCAGAGGATCCCATGATATGGGTAGATTTGGAGTTTCTCTCCCTGGTCTCTTCTCCGTCTTTATTCTCTGTCTCCTTTGAAGATTGGCAACATTCCAAACATGCCATCTAAGCTGCTTAACAGATTTCACCATAAGCTTATGCACATCTGTTGGCAATGATATTCCATTATTCAGACAACCATCCCTCATGGTGGTTGGTGGATGCAGCGCACCAATAGGATAGTCCTTGGTGATGTTTACTCTCTGTTTATTAACCCCACTCTTCCTACCACTTAATCTGTTACTTAATGTTACTTAATCTATCAACAAAATATCTCAAGCAAACAACCACGCTCAGGAAGCATCAAGAACTCCACAGTTCAACTCAAGCTGTTTATATTCCCTTCTACAGGCATGTCATTGCAGGGGACAGGGAAGTATAGTCCTGCATCAAGCCTGGTGGAGACTGGCAGATTACTGATTTCTTAGAATTTTCATCCATATCTGGGGACAGAGGTCTGGTGCTTATTCAATGCCAGTATACGTAAATCCAGCTTTTGGGCTGCATCTGTGGAGGTCTGGTGAGGAGATGAGGCCATGTTGAATACATGTCCTTGGCAAGGAGAGAATGCAGTGATCCTAGTTTGTTAATAAAATTTATATTTCATTATCTGCAGATATGCATCCATGAAAGCAGTGAAGTCATGTATTAGGGGCTAAACAAACACTGATATAAATTTGGATAATGCCACTCAGAAATTAATAACCTCACTGCAGGTTTATTTATTCTTGAAAATGTAGAAATTATTCACAGAAGAGCAAGCCAACAAACTATTTTGAATATTGGTATCAACAGCTGAGTTCTTTTACCTGCTATAGCACCAATGAAATTAAATCATCCAGAACCTTTGTTATTAAGCCACTGACTTCTGTCATATGGGAATAAACAGAGTTTTATTGAACTGTAATGCAAAATTCAATAATACCAGGAAGAATATATTAGAAAAGTGACACTACACACAGCTACCATCACAGCAGTAAGTTTAATAATTAAGCCAATGGGATTTGCTTTCAGTCATGAGAAGTATGGCATTCAGATGCTTTGGCCCTCGAGTTTGTAGGCAATTTAGCTCAAAATCAGCAAGAGCAGATTGTGGAGGCAGCTTGGCAGAGCCCAAATTCTTAAATGCTGACGTGAACAGTTTCAGGACAGAAAGATGTTTCTATGTGATCAAGTCACTATTTTGTTGTTAGAAAGCAGGAACAGAATTCTGCTGAGAAATAGAGTTCATTCCCTTGGCCAGTCACAACCACCTGGAAAGTCTGGATTAGTGACTTGGCCACTTACTGTACTGAACATTTTCCCTAACTTTAAAAAAAAGAACAAAGAACGTTTTAATTTTTCTGATCTGTTAAAAATATGTTCCTAAACCACTGAGAACAAATTCACATTTTTTTCCTTAAACTTTGCCCTTTCCTAATATGGCAACTCTATAAACATAATCACTCTATTAGTGCCTACCATAAAACGCCTTAATAGTGTGAAATCAGTTAAACAAAAATTACTTTATGACTTTTTGGGAAAGATTATATTTAATTATCAAATTATATTTGTATCTCTAACTGCCTTTGGGTCTTTCCTGATTGAAACAAAAAATTCTGACTGAAAGCAGAGTGTTGTTATTTGTGTAATGTACAGCCAGTCCAAACCCTTGGTTATTAAATTAGTGTTATTAATGCATACTATTTAATCCTTTAAAGAATATACCCCTGTTAAAAAATAACAAACATTCCACAAAGCAAAAGGGCTGTCAGCCTGAAATGTCATGTAAATCTATACAGGGAATATTGCTGCTCCCTTTACACTTCATCACACACCTATTATGGGCTCTCAAAAAGAAAGGTCATTTTTCAAGCCATAAAATTATGAGCCTATTTTACACTCAGTGTCCAAGAAAAGTGATTGCTAATGTACAGGATACTTACTCCTGTTTTCATTCATAAGGAGATACCACACCTACTGTTCTGGACAATCATCCACGCTTTCAATGAGACAAAACTGGCATCAAAGTACGTTTGAAATCTGGTAAACCCAAACCTCTTTCTTTAGTGGCTTACAGTAGTTTATATCTAATTCTTGGTTGTGGTGAGGGGGTTTCTTTGTCATATGAACTTGGAAATATCCCTTTGCCAATGTTTAAATGGAATGTCAATTCTAAATACCAGTAAAGTCTGAAATAAAAATAACATATTTGGTGAAATATTCATCTTAATTACAAAAATTCTACCCAATAAGGATAATTGCAAATCATTCCACAAACTGAAATTTTGAAATAATTTAGAATTTGTATTTGTTGATGTAAACCCAAGATGTTTCACCTTTTTCTCCACCTTGAAACCCGACTTTTTTGTCAAGATTTCATAAGCCTGAAAAGCCATATTCTTGACAAGCATTTTGTTTTCTGTTTCTTTACTTTGAAGCCCCTTGAAGCTCTGGTTTCTCTTCAGATCATAGTAATAATCTTTTGCCGTTTTACCTAGGTCTTATTTATTATTTTATAGGTCCACCATATACAAGTGTTCTCTTTCACATTTCCAAAACTGATTTGATATTCCTTTATACGTTTGAGAATTTGTGTTTTATTTTTGTATAGAGATTCAGTCTTTAGCTACTTGTAGCCACTTGTCTTTGTCGATGTGTTGCTGCCCTTCTATTTGTTGTTTCATGGAAGGACTTATTTTCTTATCTTCTTTGATAAATAAGGAATCCTTGGTGTTCTCTGAGCTTGCTTGTTTTCTTGCAGATGTTTCATTACCCAAACTAGGTAACATCATCAATAACTAGCACTGATGATGTTAACTAGCTTGGATAATGAAACGTTTGCAAAAAAAAAACCAAGCAAGCTCAAAGAGCACCAATGACTCCTCATGTCAACCCTGAGCTACAAATATTCTCCTTTATTAGTCTTTGATAAATAGTATATGTCTTTTAGCATCTTGCTGCTGGTTGAAACTCTCTGATTCTACTTGCTGTGCAGTTATTTATGGATCTTATTTTCAAGAAACAAGGATCATAGATTCTTCCTGCTTGGAAGCTGGTCCGTTGATTCCCTAATTGGGATCTCTAAATGAAGCCTTGATATTTTTCTACTGTTTGGTTATTGTCATTCATCAAAATAATCTACCATCTGTATATTTACAGTCCATAGTGGCAGGCTCAAGAATTTTGCATCTCTTGTTTTATTTATTCTTATAATGTATTATTATAGCTTTTCCAAAACATCTCCTTTTCTGTTAAATGGGTAAGTGAAAACTTTTTTTTTTTTAAATCATCAATAAATTTCAGGAAATAAGGTTAAAAATTCACATCAATCTGAATGAAACCTATGTATTTCTACTAGTTACCGTGAGACAGTAAATGGTCCAAGTCACATTTGCTTTAACACATTTGTTTTAATGTATTTTTTTCAGATTTATAAGGTTTTATTTTCAGTTCCTTAGTCATGCTCTTAACAGTCTATATTTCTGTGCCCTAATCTCCTGTACCAGAGTTTCATGCAGTCTTTTATACAAACACTTTTTTATACTGCATGATTTCTCAGATGTATGTTGTACTTAATACAGAAAATTCTGTCCCCTGTGTTCCTTTTAGGAGGAATTGGTTGTCAGGAAAAAACAAACGTTAACTTTATATACATGCCTGAGTGTAATCAAACACTCAGAAAACTGATTTCCAAGCATGGTGCAGAATAGACATCATGACTAAATATTTCTTACATTTGTTTCTCACTAATTTTACTATTTTCTGTTCCCTCTGCTTCTACAGTTTCTCCATCTGCAAGGTGTGCAGGTACTTTAAAACTCCTAACTAATTCAGCAGAATAATTATTGAAATAATGGACAGTTGCATCACTGTGCAGATGAATTTGACTCTACTGACTTTTATTAAGATTTATTCCACAGTTTATCTATCAATAGGTGGTTTGGCTTTGCTTCCCAATCTCTTCTTTTTTTTCTTTTTCTTTTGTTATCATCTTTCTCTGGCATTTGCCTCTTGCATTTAATCCTTCCAACAGTTATGAGTTTGACAACTCTAGGCAGTTTTCTTTCAGATGTAAATTAGGTCTGGAAAAGAAGCATTACCTGCCTGCTAATTTGAAATTTATTTATTTTTCAACTTTCAAAACCTATTCTTTCCTAATGTATTTCATTTTTGGCTTGCTTTCTGAGATTGTAGTCTAGTACTATAAATGTTCTTGAAGAAAATTTAAGTTATCTTTTATTTAAAGAATATTAATAATAATATTTTTGTTATCATATTTTGTTAAGAATGCAACTCTTTCAGCTGCTTCTGGTAAAGTTACATTTTGGCTTTCAGATTGCTTTTAAATTTCTAAAAATGAACTTATTTGAGCTGACAATTCATTTTCAGCTTTAGGTTTTTGTTACATACTTGCAATATTAAACATATTTGAAAAGCCATACAGTGCTGCTTTGTTGAAATAAGCCTTGTAATTTATTCCAAACATCTTTGGATTCATGTCCTCATTGTGAATCTGTAGTGAATCACTTGCAGTCTGATTTAAAATACCTTATGGCTTCTCTGTTTGCAGAATTCCATTCTTCTTCCTTTTTGGTTTTTATTGGCCATTGTTCTTCTTGAGTATATATAACCCTAACAGTATCAGCAACTTTTTCACCAGAAGGGATGATCCTGTATGGACTCTGTCATTCAGTATCTGAATAGAGTCTGCTTTCTCTGCTAGATCCTAGATGACCATCATACTTATAAATAATATATATGTCTTTGGGCCCATAACCCTTTGTCAAACAGCAGAAACAATGCACAGAGAGATAAACATTAATGCCAAAAATATAACTTTTTATGAGAAAGTTGTTTTGATGCTGGTGCTTATGTGAATGAAAAATAAAGCAAGTTAATAGTGGTAGCATGGAATACTGAAATCTGTTTGCAAGAGTCATATTGAAATTGAATCAGGAGAGTACCTGAACCGCAAGGGTCAAAAGATAAAAACGCTTGAACTGAGAGTAAGGGGGAAAAGGTTCTGAGAATATAAGTGTTTTGGACAAGGAAACAAGTAAGGGTTCCTTGGTACTCTCTGAGCTTGCTTGTTTTCTTGCAGACGTTTCGTTACCCAAACTAGATAACATAATCAGGGCTAGCTAAGGAAACAAGTGCAAAGCTCCTCTGCTAAATTCCTGTATCTATATCCCTAGAGCAGTGTTTTTCAAACTTGGCAATTTTAAGGTGTGCAGACTTTTAACTATCAGAATTTCCCATTCAGTTCTGAGAGTTGAAGTGCACACATCATAAAGTTGCCAAGTTTAAGAAATATTATTGTAGAGGTCAGTAGGCTTAGAGGTGCAGAAATCCCCTCCATGCAAGATTTAATTCTAAACTAATTTGTTGCATTAGCTAACTTAATTTTTACATGATTCTGCAACCTGCCTACATTTCAGTTTTGCCCCAAGTCTGCAAAAGTACCTCCTGGTGACCTGTGCCATTTATACAGCGGCTTTCAGGGTGCCCCTTTCCCTGTCTTCCAGACTGCTTCTCTACCACATACGCAAAGCTTTTGAGGAGCTGCTGTGATGAACAAGAACTCAGAGAATAGAGGGGCTAATTACAGGATAGAAATTAGCAGCATCTGAAAGTGTAAATTAGTTATTTAATTAAAATTTTCCCATTTTTTAAATTTATTCATTCAGCCAGCAGCAATAAAAGGGTCAAATACTGAATCATTTGGAAATGTATTATTGAAAAAAATTACCTGAGACAAGAGACAAGGCTGTTTTTCATTGCTGAAAAACAAATTACAACCATGTGGAACAAACTATGGTCTTTAAATACCTAAGAATTATTTTCCAAGAGTCTACCTCCAGGAAGGAACAGGGGGAAAAAATAATCACTGATGGAGTCATAAAGTTGCACACACAACCTTATGTGTTTTGTTGCCAACAATTGCCAATGATATTTGTGCCACTATTAATATCTGCAAAGGTAAAGTGATGAGTTTCTTGCCTTATGGGACCTATATAGTTGCACTGTTTATTATTTATTGATCAAATTTATATACAACTATGGTAGTCCTCATTTAGCAACCAGTCACTTAGCAACTGTTTGAAATTATAAGGGATGTCCCAAAAAGGTATTAAAACTTGATTTTGAAGTTTCAACAGCTACAATCCCCACAATCATGTGATTATATTTTGGGCACTTGGCAACTGGCTTGCACTTATAGTCATGGCAGCATTTTACAGTCTCATGGGTTTAGATTATTATTATTTGCTGGTTTCTGATATTTACTTCTGATTTGTGACAAAAAAAATGCCTATTGGATAAAACAGATTTACTTAATGATTACAGTGTTTGCTACCAGCTGCAGCATTTGCTTACTGACAAAAAGGTAGAATTGGGCATGATTGTATGGTGACCTGCTTAATGATCGCAATGGCTTACAACTGTAACTCCAGACTTAATTATGGTCATAAATTGATGACTACCTGTAGCTTCCCATCTCACTAAAAGTGACTCTATGCACAACATAAATACTGTAGATAAACCAAAAAAATATAAAAACCAGTAAATACAAATCCAGATAAAATCATTTAAAATTTTAAGAACTATATTCCTGATTTCATGATTTGTTGGTATTTATTATCCTTGGAATCTGGACTGGTTCTGCTTGAAACTATGTCAGGATTGCCATCTCAGATTCTGTTGCGTTCCTTTCTTTTGAGATTTCTCATATCTTTAACATTATGGGATAGCTATCAATCACATTAGAAAAGAAACTGATTTGGATCTTGAAGGCTATGACATTTCAATCCAGTATTTGGTCTCACTGGAGAAGATACATGCCAGTTTAGATCTGAAACTGGACTCTAATCTTCCAAATAGTCAGTTTTATCCTGATACCTCCATTTTGTCTCTCAGGAGTAGGCCCACCCTTCCTCTTTTTCATGCAAGCCTTTTATTCTCTATGTCTGGATATTCTACAGTCCTAGAAATTGCATACAAGAGTTGGAACCCTAGGGGACAGGGAAGATGAAACTGTTAAAATAAGAAAACATATTACTAACATAGGAATAGAAACATAGAAATCAAACACAGAGATAGAAATGTATAGATTAAATAAAGATACAGTAGAGATAGAACAATATTATATTTATAATAATAAGAATAGGATTAGGTAAGAGTTTAATTTTGTAGAATAAAACATTAGGGGAGGAAACGGACAGTCTTTGTGTGTGTGTTCTGCACAGTATTAAGAAAAACTCTAACAAGGCCACAAGTCACAACTTGCAAGATGTAGTCTGGTAAAAGAAATCCTTCACATTCAGGTAAATGCCAAAGATTTTTTGCTGGCTTTCACCAGGACTCAGTCACTTCTGCCCTGGTAACCTCCCGTCTGGACTATGCCAATGCTCTCTACATGGGGCTCCCCTTGAAGAGTGTCCGGAGGCTG
>JAEANM010025993.1:0-10832 GCA_017656035.1 Myanophis thanlyinensis
CTTCCTTCCTTCCTTCCTTCCTAGGACTGTCTAAATGCCCATGAAAACTGTCCACCCGTTCCAGCCACAATTGTTTCATGCGCCTTCCACCTGCAGGCTCCCCCTACTCACATTCAGCCTTGCCCACCCCCAAATGCAACCCCCCCCCCACTCCTTGCATGTACCCATTCTTGCTCCACAATTACTGGAAGGATGCCCCCCCCCCAGCCCTCCTTCTCCGCCCCCCCCACCAAACAGGGTGCATTTTTGAGACTGTGGGTCGAGGACGGCTTGGGGCTGGCTGCTGCCCTTCACCCATGGGGGAGGGGAGGCGCACGGGGAGGGGGAGGCATGTTTCCAAGTTGCGTCCGTCTTTCCTTTCCCTCGAACCCAGGACCCTTGGCCTCCACGCCGGATATCCTGACGCGCATCAAGCAGGAGGGGCCCTTCAGCGGAGGTGGGCCCTTCTCCGAGGAAAGGGGTCTGGTGGCCGATCCGTGCGCAGGTGATGGGCGAGGGAGGGGGCTGACGTTGGAGGGCAAAAGGGGGAAGGGGGCCCCCGGCTTCTGAGTTTGGAATGGAGTTTGGATAGCTCCGAGGCTTTTAATCTCAGATATTTTCAATTGATGATAGTCTGACCCCTTGAAAAGAGAGCATGGATAGAATTAATCATGGTTTAAGCCCATTGGATGACCCAGCCTGCTGGTTTAGTGCACTGGGGTTCAAGCTCGGCCACTTTAAGAGGGGAGGACTCCAACTCCCAGAATCCCCCAGCCAGGATGCTTTAAGAGGGGTGGACTTTCACTCCCAGAATCCCCCAGCCAGGATGCTTTAAGAGAGGAGGACTTCCACTCCCAGAATCCCCCAATCAACTGAACTGGTTGGGGGATTCTGGGAGTTGAAGTCCACCCCTCTTAAAGTGACCAAGGGAGAGAAAGGCTCCGTTTATTGCCCTGGGTGCAAATATGCGTGATTCTGACACTTCTGGGTGGGTGGGCTTGGGGCCGTGTGTTTCCCTGGGCTCTGTCCCCTTCAGCCTTTTGGGGGGCCTGGGGAGGGCCCCCTGAAATCCAGTCCGTGAATTGACCCCCTCCCCTCTTTTCTTACAGGTGCCCAGGGACTCATGACCGCCCATGACTTTTTATCCTGGATTAAACATGAAGATGATCCGTGTGTCCGCCACCAATGGGACACGTCGGAAAGGGAGACCCTCCCCGTGCACGGGGGCCCGGGTGAGTCCTTAACCGAGTCGCCCCATCTGTGGGGTGCTGTCGGCTGGAGTGCAGACTTAACAACCGCAGTGGAGCCCAAAATTCCCATTTGTTAAGTGGAGATTCTTCCTGTTTTATGACCTTTCTTGCCCCCGTTGTTAAGTGAATCACTGCCGGCGTTAAGCTGGGAACACGGTCGTGAAACAACTCCACCTCTCCCCCTGGACTTTGTTCATCGGACGGTCACCAAAAGGGGATATGTGACACACACACCCCGGGGACGCTGCCGCCGTCATAAATGCGAGTCGGTGGCCGAGCGTCCAAATTTTACATGATCGCCATTCGTGACGCTTTTTGGATACTTTGCCGCAAAAGCCCCACCCGTTTGGAAGAGTGAGATTGCGTTAAATAACAACCGTGGCATTTGCTTAGCGGCCATTGTAAAAACTGTCATAAGATCAGGTGGTGACTTGACTTTACAACCGCAAATGACGTGGGATGGAAATTTCGATCTGGTGGCGGTCGTAAGTCAAGAACTACTTACCATTCAGTTTCGCTGCACGCATGTTGTGCATTAACAATAAAGGATTGAATTGTATAAAAAAGCAAGTGTTTCTCAACCTTGGCCAGGTATAAACTTTGATTCCCAGAATGTCTTAGCCACTACTAAGGTTGCCCTTACTACGGTTAGTAGTAGTACAGCTGTAGGTGAAGGAGTGGCCTGTACCTTTATTTGGGTTTTGTTTTGTTTTTTTGCAATTTGAAATATGCCATCTTTGAAAAGCCCAGAAAAAAAGTCTCTATTTTAAAAAAAAATTATTGCTTTACCACTAAGTACATTTCTTAGTTCTTAATAAACATCGTGTTGTCTGGGTATTTAATTTGCTTAACAATGCCAATCTACATTCTCAATTTCTGCCCCCTTTTTTCTCACCAACCCTTGGTAAAATAAAATGCATGTTTGATAAATATTCTACAACTTTCTTGTTTCATTTTCAAAGCCAGTCTATCCATTTCCCCACAATCTAGTATTTTTCTGACTGCCTCAGTCTGATTATGGCTGAAATTGAGATTAAATTGGGATCAGGTGGTATCAATTCCAATGTTTACAAAGTTTTGTAAATTTAAGCTTTTGGGTTTTCGGCTCTTCGGCCTTGTAGGACTGAATGTCAGATAAAATAAAACCGGCTTGTTGATTTTTCTTTTTCTTGGGGTTTAGTTTCTCTTTTTTTTTTTTTTACAAAGGAAGGAGGGGGTGTGAAAGTGATTGCAACTTCAGAAGAAGGTCAGGTTTTTTGCATCTGGCGCCAACAGGATGTCAACAATCCTGGCTGGGAAAATCCAAAAGTTTTTTTGAGTCCCAGAAAAATTTCTCAGTTCACCCCGTAGGATAAATCCAAGCAATTTGAAGAACTGGTGGACAATTCTTTTTTTTTTTAATTATTATTTTGCAAAATAATTCGCTATTTTAAGTCGTTCACTCGATGCATCCAATCAATTTTAGAATAATTAGAATAATTGGAATAATAATAGTTAGAAGGGACCTTGGAGGTCTTCTAGTCCAACCCCTTGCTTAGGCAGGAAGCCATACGTTATTTCAGACAAACAGTTGTCCAATCTCTTCTTAAATATTCTGTGTTTGTGTGCTTTGTGCGATTGTACCGATGGAGGCTCACTCAATTTCGCTGCACACATGTTGTGCATTGACAGTAAAGGATTGGATTGAACTGAATACCCTCCAGTGATGGAGCACCCATAACTTCTGGTGGCAAGCAGTTCCACTGGTTAATTGTCCTCACTGTTAGGAAGTTTCTCCTTAATCCCAGGTTGCTTCTCTCCTTCATGAGTTTCTGTCTATTGTTTCTTGTCTTGCCTTCTTCTGGTGCCTTGGAAACTTAAGTTGACCGCTCTTCTCCTTTGGGGCAGCCCCTCAAATATTGGACGACCGTTATCATGTCCCCACCCAGATCTTATTTTCATTAAATTAGATATACTCAATTCCTGCAACCATTCTTCATATTTTTTGGGCCTCCAGCCCGCTAATCCTCTCTGCTGCTTTTTTCTGCTCTCTTCCCAGAGTCTCAAGATGTTCTTTACATCATGGTGACCAACATTGGATGCCGTATTCCAATCGCGGCCTTATCAAGGCCTTGCAAAGCAGCATTAACATTTCACGTGGTCTGTCCCTCTGTTAATGCAGCCGAGGATGGAGGTGGCATTTTTTGGCAGCTGCTGCACACGGCTGGCTGACATTTAAATGGAGATTTGTCCGGCATGGTTCGTTTTTGACGAACCCATGTTGGTTTTCGGTTGTTAACTAGTCCTTGATTGATGGATCACAGTTAAGAGTTGAATTTCTCTTGTGAAACGAGGCTTAACGGTGATTCACTTCATGACTGCAGGGATTCACTTAACAGTAGTTGCAAAACAGGCGGTAAAATTAAGTGCCGATGGCACTTAATTTTACCGCCTGTTTTGCGGCTGCTGTTAAGTGAATCCCTGCAGTCCTAAAGTGAATCACTTGGTCTTTAAACAAATCCTTTTCTCTCCCCCTCTTACTTGGTTAGTTGGACTTTGTCTAGCAAGATCACGAATGGGGATCACATGACCCCAGGATGCTACATACAGGTAGTCCTCTACTTACGACTGGAATTGAGCCCAAAATTTATGTTGCTAAGTGAGACATTTGTTAAGTGAGTTTTGCCCCCTATTTACAACCCTTCGTGCCACAGTTATGGTGTGAAAAAAAGCCGAGTCCTCACACTTATGACTATCATATCATTCCAATGGCAACACGATCACAATCCAGGCATGTTTACTACTGGTCACAACGATCTGTCATTATGTGATCACAATTCGTGACGCTTTTTTAATAGTTTGCCACAAAATCCCGTCCTGTTTGGAAGAATGAGATGGTGCTTACGACCGTGGTATTGCTTAACGGCCATAGTAAAAATGGTCATAAAATCAGGTCTGATTTGACTTTACAACCGCAATGACATCTGATGGAAATTTCGATCTCAGTTTTAGTCGTAAGTCAAGGACTACTTATAAAGATAATGTTACTTAACCTTGGCCAGGTGTAGAGCTTGATTTCCAGAATTCCTTGGCCACTACAACTAGTTGGGGGATTCTGGGAGTTGAAGTCCCCACGTCTTAAAAGTACCTGAGTCTGAGAAACACGTAGGACCTCCTTTCTACTGGATTACAGGTACAGGTAGTCCTTGACTTACAACCGTTCGTTTAGTGACCATTCAAAGTTACAATGGCATTGAAAAAAAAATTCCTTATGATCGTTTCTCACGGTTGCAATCTTTGCAGCCATCCCCTTGATCATTTGCTCAAAATCCAGATGCTTGGCAACTGTTTCATACTTATGACTATTGCAGTATCCCCATTTGTGACCGTCTGACAAGCAGAAGCCAGATTCGCTTAACAGCCGTGTAACTAATTTATCAACTGCGGTGATTCACTTTATAACTATGGCAAGAAATGTCATAAAATGGAGCAGAATTCACTTAACAAATGTCTCACTTAGCAACAGAAATTCTGCGCTCCGTTGGGGTCATAAGGTGAGGATTTCCAGTACTTTGGTACACACCTGCTTTGAAACACATTGGATTTGATACGCAATTCATTTTGACACAAAACATTTTGTCCCGGTACTCATCATGTCAACTAACAGACCCAATAGAATAGACCTGGAAGGGGACCTTGGAGGTTTTCTAGTCCAGCCCCCTGCTCTAGCAAACCTCTCTTTGGTTAGTTTCAATCCATTGTTACTTGTCCTGCCCTCTGGCACTTTGGAGAATAAATTGACTCCTTCTTCCTTGTGGCAGAATATTGAAATACTGCTATCATGTCTCCCCTAATTCTTCTTTAAACTATCCGGACTCAAAATCTGCAGCCATTCTTCCTATGGTTTAGTCTGCAGGCCCTTAATCATCTGAATTGTTCTTCTCCTAACTTTTTCCATAGTCTCAATATCTTTTTTTGTAGTTTGTTGACCAACATTGGTTGCAATATTCCTGGGGTGGCCTTCCTAGGGTTTTGTAAAGTGGCACTAATACTTCATGTGATCTTGGTTCTGTGCCTCTGTTTATACAACCCAGGATTATATTAGCTTCTTTGGCTGTTGCTGCACATTGCTGGCTCCTATTCAAGTGACCATCCACCAGGACACCAAGATCACCTTAACAGTGACCGTTTTTGAGCCAGGTCTCACCTAATCCGTACTTGCACCTTGGATTTTTTTTTTCCTGTCTAAAATGTAAAGCTTTGCTTTTCCCCCACATTAAAATTCATTTTGTTGGATTAGGGCCCATTATTTATTCAAGTTTGTCGAGATCTTTTTGGATCCTGAGTTTTGTTATATATGAAAGCAATTAAAAAGCAGGCATCTTCAGGAACTTTAAAATCGCAAAAGCAAAACTTTATTATCATTTCGGAACTTGGAAGAAAAGCAAAAAAAAAAAACCTCTAAATTTTCCTGTGCAGCCCTGAGTAGTTAAAAGATGAATTTCATCCCTTCCTCCCAAGGAGCAGGTCACACTGTCCGATTGGGAATCAGCCTTTCGTTTTGATAACCGTGCACGTCTTGGCAGACACCTGGAGTTTGTGTCCTTGGTTCTCACGGTTGGAGATAGTAGCCTCCACATTCCATCTCGCCCATCCCTTCCCCCCTCTTTTTTTGGCAAGTTGAAAAAGCTAAAACATATGAAGGACAGTTACAGGAACTGGACATGGCTAGTCTAGTGAAAGCCCAGGGGAGATAGGATATCAGTGTTCCGATATTTGAGGGACTGCCATAAAGAGGAGGAGGTTTTCCAAAACATCCAAAGACCACACAAGGAATAACGGATGGAAACGGAACAAGGAGAGATTCCGTCTAAAAATAAGAAGAAATTTCCTGAACAAGTTGTGGGAGCTTCATCCATGGAGGCTTTCAAGAAGAGACTGGATTGCCATCTTGTCAAAAATGATGTAGGGTCTCCTGCTTGAGCGTGGAGTTGACTAGATGACCTACAGGGTCCCTTCCAACTCTTGTTAACCTGGCTTAGCAATAATAGTCACAGGAAGCTTAAGTGTTTTTCAGTCTTAACACATTGTCAATGCACAAGCTAGAACTTCTTGTCGACATTATTCCTTACGGGAAACATTTGTTTGGTACTCATAGTTTTTGGTACTCATTGTGCCTCCCCGAACCAATTAATGCTGCATACCAAAGTACCAAAGTCAATGATTTAAGTTTTCTTTCGCTTTCTATTCCAGCTGGAGACGGGATGACCATCAAAGCAGAGCAGCCGCGCCTGTGTCCGGAAGAGTCCGCAAGACCACGGGAGATGCTCTTCCAGGGGGAGTCTCCTGCGGCAGCCGTTCTCACTGTTCCTTCAGCAGCAGAGGGCTACGAGGCCCCTCGTGGGCCACCCATCAGCCCCACCAAATGTAGAGCGGGTAAATCTCTGGAGTTAGATAGTGAGCTGCAAAGCATCCTGGGCCCTCCTCAGGGCTCGGCCGAACGGCCCCACGGCTGCAGTGAGTGCGGCAAGATGTTTGGGGTCAAAAAGAGCCTCAAAGTCCACCAGCGCAGCCACCACGGCCAAGCCCGGCCGTACGAGTGCGCCGAATGCCGCAAGAGCTTCAACTGCCACTCGGGCTTGGTGCGGCATCAGATGACCCACCGGGGCGAGCGCCCTTACAAGTGCGCCGAGTGCGGCAAATGTTACAGCCGCAAGGAGCACCTGCAGAACCACCAGCGGCTGCACACGGGTGAGCGCCCCTTCCAGTGTCCCATCTGTGGGAAACGGTTCATCCGGAAGCAGAATCTGCTCAAGCACCAGCGCATTCACACGGGCGAGCGTCCCTACCAGTGCGCTGAATGCGGGCGCAGCTTCCGCTACAAGGAGTCGCTCAAGGACCACCTGAGGACTCACAGCAGCGAGGCCTCAGCCCAGCGACTCCTGCCCGGGTTGGGGGGTGACGGTCTCCCTTAGCAGCACCCACAGCAGCGGGAAAGAGCCCAGCCTCTCAGCCCGACCAATTGAGCCCCTCCCCCCATCACTCCCTCTGCAGCCCCCCCCCCCTCCGGTCCCATGCCTTAATTCTACCTGATGTGGAAAAACTGCTGGACACAGATGGCCTGGAATAGACGGACTCATTTTGAGCAAGAATCTGTGCCAATTGCCCTAAAACTATTTCTGAAAAAGGACACGACAGTGTACAGGGGCGACATACAACTGCTTGCAACCAACTACCGTACAAGTCTAAGTCCTTTTCAGCTGAGGGTGCTAATGGTGAGGAATCACGCCCCCATCCCCCAGTACAGAAGAATCCCGGCCCTTTGGGGGAATTTAGAATTTGGGGAAAGGACAGTCCGGGGTCTGAAAAGTTTTCCGACCCCCAAACCCCTCTTTCCTTCCCTCCTCTATACTGGCGCACCTGTGTGGTACGTGCAATGTGCGGGATGTTATTTCTTGCACGTAGAACACTAACGACAAGCGGTCTCATTTTGCTTGTTTTGCTCAAGGACATTGTGTAACTTTTGGGCTTCTGTTGGGTGCTTCCAACTGCACAGTTATACTGTTCCTATCGTTTTCTGAGTGTGATTCACAACTTATAGCAGCAGAACAACGTTCCGGATGGATCCTTTGCTTTAAAAAAAATAATAAATGTTTTTCCAGATGTACGGATGGAACCTTTTACACAGAAAACTTTATGTTGTGTAGCTCACACTCCGTGGAGCTTCTTGTTCGAGCCGCCAGTTGTTTCTTTTCTTCATTTTGTTTTCCTCTTCACTTCCTTTTCTGGTTCCCATTTTTATTTCAAGTGCAGGAAAACCTTTCAAATTTTCAAAAGAAATATTGTGAGTCTGACCTGCAGCAACCATATTAATTTGTTCTTCCTGGGCTCTCTCCTCTGCTGTTTTTAGGATTTTAAAACTCCTTTTTATCTCATAAAATGTGGGCCGCCTCGTTTTGTTTTTTTAACAAACAATATATTACTTGCCCACACAGAGAGATGTTCTTTTCAGGATGTAGTTTTGTATTAAAGGTGCATTGCAAATAAAAACAAATTTAAAAAAAAAAGAGCGAGAGAATCGCTGGCATGTTTTTTTCATTCACTTCAGAGATGTTTGCAGATGGAAATGAACACAAAAGTCTGGCAAGTAATGGAGTTATAGATCGTCCTTGACTTATGGCAGTTCATTTAGTGACTGCAGCACTATAACAGGACTGAAAAAAAATGACTTAGGACCATTTTTCCATGTCTGACTATTGTAGCATCCCCGTGGTCATGTGATCAAAATTTGGGTGCTTTGCAATTGACTCATATTTCTGATAGTTGCGATGTCCTGGGGCTCACATGATCTGCTTTTGTGACCCAACAAGCAAAGTGAACGGGAAGCCATGTGACTAAATAATTTAAATTCTTCACTTAACAACGGTAGCAAGAAAGATCATACAATGGGCAAAACTCATTTAACCAATGTTAGCAAGATAAATTCTGAGATCTATTATACTTGACAGTCGAATATTACCTGTATTTTATCACTAAGGGACATCATCAATGCTAGAGGAAGTGGGATTGAAGGGAGGATGATGATGAGGTGGTGGTGGTGGTGAATTGTTGCATTGATGGATGATGTTCCATCAAGTTGGTATTGATTCTAGTAACTACATTATCTCCTAGTTACCCTCTTCTCTTTCTATCCTCTTCAGGATCAGGCAGTTTTCCAGAAACCGAATGCTATATATTGATGATTAAGTTCCATCTCATCGGTTCTTATTTACCACATAGGTAGATCTTCTCCATGGCAATCTCTCTTAACCTGGTCTTTCTGGTCTTCTAATGGTGCCCTCACTGCCATTCTTGAGTCCATCTACTATCTGCTGGTCATCCCATTCCTTCCACTGTTCCTAGCATTATGGACTTCTCCTGAGAAGATGTGTCCAATGTAGGATAATTTGAACCTGGTCATCCCTTTCTTTTTATCATTCCTAGCATTATGGATTTCTCTGAAGAAGACATCAGGTGTCCAAAATAAGATAATTTGAACCTGGTCAATTTTCTTTCCTACTGTTAGACTTCTCCAGAGAAGACATCTGATGTCAAAAGTAAGATAATTTGAGTTGGGTCATGTGTGTCTTCAGTAGTTGATGAGTAGTTGAGTTGATCTGTTCGATGACCCATCAATTTGGTTGCTTGGCTGCCCCCCAGTATTGTCATTAGTCTTCTCCAGCACCAAAATTCAAAACTGTCAATATTATTTCTCTCCTGTTCTTCAAACTCCAGCTTTCTCTTCCATGGACTGTCACAGGATATATAGCATATTTTCTGTGATTTTGACTGTGGGACATAGGGCATTTGACTTATCTTTTTCAAAGTATTTGTGGATATTCTACCGAGGGCTAGTCTTGGTAGAAGAGAGCATTTTTATCTCAGTGTTGAATTGTGGTGTCCTTGGTGCTTTCTGAGCATGGTGCTTTTCCTGAAGACGTTTCATGACCCAACTAGGGAACATCATCAGTGCTGGTGGTTGATCCCAAACACCAGATGTTGTCCCCCACTTCAATAAATTCATTGCCAATTCTACGGCCTGTTTATTCTTCTGGTTGTCATGAATTTAATATTTAAATTCATACTTTAATTTTGTTTTCAGTTATTTCCTATTTAATCCTTAAAAACATTTATTTAATGATTGAATCAGTATATCATTTTAGTCCCCTTGATTTTCCAAACAGGGCCCTGTTCTTGTTAGGCTATTGAATTTAGTAGCTGGAGCAGTCATGTATAACAGGCAGAGAAAACCCAGTGAAAGTTGACTCACACGTGAGGCAATCTATGCTGTGATTGGTTGCCATCGGTATAAAAGGGGCGTTTCCCTTTTTTCCCGCCTTTTTCCCTTCTGTGTGTTCTGTACAATCTTTAATTTACCTCATGATGTTCCTGATAGTCTTGTGGTTTTTTTTCTTTGCGGAAAAAATGGCTGTTGGTTTGAATTTTGAATATTCATACATATATATATATATATATACTGTGTGTATGAATACACTATATATTATATATACATGTATACATACGTACATTATAAATATACATAACATACATAAACTGGCAGGAATAGGCAACACCCCCGAAGAAAAGCTCAGGATCCCAAAAAATCTTAGCAGTCTTGAACAACATGAATTTCAATATGGAGAAAAGCAAAGTTTTACATTTAGCCAAGATTTGAATTTGGCTGGTCTAAAGAAAAGAAGGATTAAGGGGTGACATGATAACAATATTCCAATATTTAAGGGACAAAAAAGAGCGGGTGGTGGGGGTTTGTTTTCAAATTATTCTCCAAGGCAGGAGAAGAAACAACGGAATTGAAACGGATCAAAGAGAGAAGCAACCTGGAATTAAGAAGTTTCCTGACAATGAGAACAATAAACCAGTGGAAGAGAAGTTGCCTCCAGAAATCGTGAGAAACTTCCATCACTGAAGGTTTTTATGAAGACTCTTAGGACAGTTACTTATCTGAAATGGTATTCAGTCTTCTTGAGCAGGGGGCTGGACTAGATGACCTCCAACGTACCTTCCAGATTCTATTCTATTCTATTCTATTCTATTCTATTCTATTCTATTCTATTCTATTCTATT
>JAEANM010025994.1:0-10832 GCA_017656035.1 Myanophis thanlyinensis
CCATTTTGTGACTTGTGGACTTCAACTCCCAGAATCCCTCAGCCAGCTTTTGCTCTCTCAGCCAGCTTTTGCTGGGATTCTGGGAGTTGAAGTCCACAAGTCACAAAATGGCCAAGTTTGCCCACCCCTGCTTTAGCCTCTCTTTCAAGCCAATGGTCCTCTCTATCCAACATGTGGATTTTACTGCCTTCAGAAGAGTGACCTTTATCTTTCAACTGCAGATGGACCACACCTGGGTGTCTGAGATTCTTCACAGAGACCCCTGCTGATGTTCCAGCACTGGAACATCCTTCCTCCCTTGAGATCTTCTTCAGCATGGGGATCTGTAATAGGATCTGCAGATGCTATAACACCACAGGTCCCACCAAGTCCAATCGGTATGGCTAAAGATGAGGAATGACAACATCTGTAGCTCAAAAAACATCTGGAGGTCACAGGTTCTGTATCCTTGGCTTAAAAACAGAATTGTAAACTTATTAAATGCCATACCAGATTAGCTATAGCTCAAATAATGAATTACTGCCCAATGTAGCTTGCTTGGCCTGGAATTCGCTGTGGTCTAAAGTCTAAACACCGTTGTTTAGGTTTTGTGATTACAACTAAACCCATGACTAAAATACATGACGGTTGGCATAAAGAATAAATCCTCTCACTGGTTAATTTAGAACACATTATAATTCTTCCTGTGAACCGAACCAACCAAAATTGTCCTCTTGGACTTGCAGCAGAACTTCAAAGTCGGAGGCACGCAGCTTATTGTGATCCTTGTAATTAAGAGAGGCCAGAAATGAAATCTGGAGCATTCTGCATGCAAATCATGTCCTCTATTTTCAAGTAGTAACATAATCCATTGCTCATGTTAAATTTATTAGTTTCCATTTGATTGTATGCCTTATGAGAAATGGCTTGTGCCAATTAAATATATGGACAAAGTCTCTTTATAATAAAATTTTATTTATATTAATGAAACCTCAAAATATAAACAGCTGCTGAAAAAGACAAATGAGTGGCAAGCTGAGCAAATCCTCCCTCTCTTAACAGCTTAACCACACTGCCTGGTTGCTCTTTTTACCAGAATGGGCCAGAAACATTTTTTAGAAGGCTGGAACAGAGGGTATTGCTTTACACAATTGCAGATGTACCTCCCAGGTATGCTTTAGTGTCACTGAAGTACAATTTTATCCCTCATGTTACCTTGACATTTGTGTCTATTTGGGATATTGTATGTTTTACTTCCCTGCAGTTCATTGGCTATTTAACAGAGGCAGCCATGGCTCTTCAACCGAATCAATACTATAGTTTCCCTGCTCTCTACTATTTTAGATATTTTGAAACTTTCAGAACTGTTCAGAAGCAGTGTTTTTCAACCTTGGCAACTTTAAGATGAGTGGACTTCAACTCCCAGAATTTCCCAGCCAGCATTTGCTGGCTGGGGAATTCTGGGAGTTGAAGTCCACCCATCTTAAAGTTGTCAAGGTTGAGAAACACTGTATTAGGCTATTCGCTTTAAGCTGCAAAAGCACTCTGTACATTTATTTGTCTGAACTTTGCACCCACATTTAGGGATCTGGAGGCGTAGTTCTATACTGCTGGCTCCCTAGCACTGTCCAGGCAGGTAATCCACCCACCTGCCGAAGTGGCCGTCTGTACCACTGCTCCACGAATCCGGCATCCCTTTGCTCTGACCAGTCTGCCCTGAAGCTCCAGAGGCCGCTGAGATCCTTCAGCTCCCGGGAGGACGACTCCCGTGGGTAGAGCATTCCACCGTCCAGGGCTCCAGACGGACACCATCCTGCCAGGACACAGCAAGCACAAAGAAGCAACCTCATGCCGCTACCGCACTCCGCCCGCGCTCTGCAGAGACAGGAATGAGAGTCAGCTGATGTTCAGATCAGCTGATGGTCGGCTGCCGGTCCTTAGTCAGGCAAGAACGTGATACGTCACTCTGTGCGAGAACAGCAGCAGCCATCTTTGTTGAGGGCAGCCCGGGTTTTCCTCAAGCTTGCTGCGTTCAAAAATCGGAGTCAAGTCAGGGTGTTGTTACAAGCAATGCAGACCGGCGTGTGGCGCCTTTATAATATACCGTAGCGGGAACTTTCAAGAACTGCTTTTCAGCCTTCAGATTAAACGCAGCATTGTGGTCCGCAAAAGCGTTTTCTTCCAAACGTTGTGTGTTATTCACCCATCTAACATACATCGCAGCTGGCTTTAGTACAGAAAGGGGCACGTTTCCCCCCCCCGCCCGTGCGCATTTAACATCCCAGGCCACTCAATTTCGCTGCACACATGTTGTGCACTGACAATAAAGGATTGAATTGAATGCTTGTAAATGAATATTGCAGCTATATTAAAAGGTGGACTTCAGATCTCGTTAGCAGAATATGATAGTGAGTTAAAATCAAAATGAAATTGATCTGAAGAAAGAAAAAATCCCTGGAGTTCAAGCTTGTCCTCTAGTCCTAGCAATAATATGGCAGTCCTTTGCCACTGCTGCCTTCTTTTTTTAAAATCCCTTCACATCTCCTGGTTGTTTCCAATTCAGATAGCAATGAGGTTTAAATCTACTTAGCTTTTTTGGTAAGTAGCCAAATTTGTCTGGATACTGCCTTTTGTTGTGACAAGTTTGATTTGAACTTCATCTGATTAGGATTAATGCATTGTATTTAATGTCATATTAACATTATAATTTGCCATCAACTTTTAGAAAGGCCCCAGGCTGCCTGCATAAGCCATAGTGCATGATGTGAACCAATTCTTCAATATGTGGACTCCTTCAGTTGTAGTTTATGCAAGCTATGGTGAAACAACCAAATGTAAATGTGGATGGTTATAGTTAAAGTCTTTTCTAAAAAGAATGAGCTATTTTCTCTTTGATGAGTTCTCTTTTCATAAACATCTCAGCCTATTTAGCACTACGAGGAGAGCCCAGTATGAAAAATATTTAAAGTGTCTGCAGTGCTACATAGAATAATGCATTGCTGTTCAGTTTTCTGTTGAATGTTTGAGTCTCCTTCCCAGCTGGTAAACTGTCCAGGTTTTAATGATTACTCTCCTTCTATTGTGTCCTGGGATGTGCATGCTTGGTGGATTCACTTCTGGAAAGTCACAGAATTACTCCTGAAAGGGCTGTCTAGAGGAGGGAAGATTGGCAGTCTGGGGGAAGAATGGGAATTTTTGGACACATCTACCAAACAGAAGGCAAAATTAGGAACTCTCCATCCCTGATTCCACACCCAAAGCCACCAACCCTGAACCAGAGTTCTAACTAGCAACATATGGAATGCTGGTTGACATTTCAAGGTAGAAAGATGGAGAAATGGAGAAACTGTGAAAGCTTTCTTTGAAACTTTGACCCTGAAGATGCCCACCCCTTGAACTTTGACCACTGGTAATAAATGTTTTGTTTCCTATGAATAGGATAGCTTTGTCCTCTCAGTATTGAGCTCTATGATGTATGCCTTTTTGTATTTTGATGAGCCAAGATTGGACTTTTACTGTATCTTTTCTCTTTATTTAACATATTGTGCCAATCTAGCTCATTGTTTGGTTTATAGTCATGATCTCCTTCCCCACTATTGTTGTTGTTGCTGCTGTTATTATTATTATTGGCCATTGCACAGTCAGCCAGATGCTCAGAATGGATTTGGCATTTTTGTCTGCCTATAAAGTTATAGGCAGAAGTAGATGTTTAATGGTTTTGCAGATATTGTCGCAGGATGTCAGTTATTCCAAGTAAAGCTGCCTTTTACAATTGATTGATGGTGAATTTGTCAATGCTGTCATGGTATTCAAGTGATGCTCCACTTGGTTTGGGAACTGCACCCAAGGAGCTATTATTATTGGTACTATTTGCCACCTATCTCACCATGGGGCTACTTTTTATATTGTAAATAAAAACAAAATAAAAATATTGTTGATCTTGGTTACCACTGTGTGTATATTTGTTATTGATTTGTTTTCTATTGAGTTTTACTTTTATGTTAGCTGCACAGAGTCACTATTGAGATGGACAGCTATATAAGTTGATTAAAATAAACAACTACACGAATCTTTCCCAGTGGAAATACCTTTGAAATAACAGCTAAGTAATTTTTTTTTCCTGGTTGAAACATAGGACCCAAACTAAAAAAAAAAAAAAAGAAGCATACACAGTTTGTCCTGAAATCCAATATGCCACTGTATTTATTATCTTGTGATTAAACATGCTAAGCAGAAATCTGCAGCAATGGAACAGTATTTTCCCACACTCAAATTTAATCCTTCTGTCTCTTCAGCATCTCCTCCAGATATTCAATCTGGGCACTCACGCAGCTCCTGGCGGTGCCCCCAGGGGAGGTGTACTGCTCCACGCTATGCTGATGGTTGAAGATTTGTGAGATATCATTTCCCATCATGGGGCTAGAAAGGAACAACAAGAAATAGCTTCAGTCAGATATTACAGAAAGACAATCTTTTAAACTCTAATTCTTCTCTTTTCACACATTTTAACTGGACGAGAAACAGAATGCAGGAGTCCAACAAACAGGAACAGCTTTCGCCTTCAGTGGCTCCTACTCGAGAAGGGGTGGGGAATGATGGTCCCTTTACAACCTGTGAACTTCAACTCTCAGAATTCTTGAGGCAGCCATGGCATTCTGGGATTCTGGGAGTTGATGTCCACAGGTCGTAAAGAGGCCATTGTTCCCCACCCCTGTAAGCGAATGAGCAGATCATTGTTAGCAAGGTAGGTGGACTACACAGCCTAACTTACCTGTAAAGTAGAGGTATACAATTTCATTTTCTAGAACAGAGTTTTCCCCATGCTGACTGGGGAATTCTGGGAGTTGGAGTCTACACATCTGAAAGTTGCCAAATTTAAAAAAAAACACTGTCCTGGAATCTTCTGCTGCCTCTCAAAATTTGGAGTAACCCTCCTTAGCTCATACCAAAGTGGTCACTCATTTGTAGTTTTTAAGTGCACAACTTAGCTTTACCCAAGTTTCAGAGCAAATAAAATGAAACCAAAACCAGATTTTCTGGCCTGGTTCCACTATTGTTTTAGACTGCAACCCTTAGCTTGCAACTAAAAAGCCAAATGTAGCTCTCAGCACTACATGGTAGAATTAGCCTGCAATACAGCCTTCTATCCACTGCTCTTCAATATCTACTATAGGAAAATCTTTAAAAGCTCCCATAACCCAATACATACTGAATTCCCTTTAGGTCATCCATGGATAAATGATTAAGAGTCACTCCTTTGCTCTCGGCTAAATGGACTGCCTTCCCCACAACAGTGTGGGCTTGTCTGAATGGCACCTGGAACACAAGGGGAACAAAATCAGGAGGCTTAAAGATTTGTCTGACCAATTTTTACCCTCCAAAGATTCCCAGCATTTCCGAAGCTGACATTTTGTGCTGACATTTCCAACTATTTCTAGGCCATAGAATGTGGCACAGACATGAAATGCAAAACCCAATGGCAGCATCATTTATGAAGGCTCTTGGATCCCTGCTGGGATATTCTTTGAGTTGGGCAGTCCTATAAATCCATTAAATAAAACAACAGATACTGGAGGAAGGTACAGATTTGTCAGTATAGACAGCAATTCCTCAGGCTCAAAGTTTTCCCCAATATTTGTTCAAAGTGGTAAGAAAGGATGCCCAACCAATTTCTTGCCCAGCTACATCCTGTGCCATTGGAGTCATGTTCTTGGCACATGGATATAAGTGAATCTGTTCTCTACAAACATGGATACTCACTCCTTTGCGCACCAAATAGTAAGCAAGATCTGTAGACAACATTTCAGGTGTCAGGGCTCTTTCCATGTTATCCCTGTTGATCTAGATAAATGAATGAAAGAATGGTGAGAAAGGATCATAATTATCACATTAGCTAACTAGTCAAATAAACTGAATGAATATATTTTTAACCATTATTAAAAAAAAACTTCCAACATGGCAGTTGGGTTCAACTTGGCAAAAGTATAATGGGGTTTCTGCTCTTTTAGTGTCAAGTAGTTTTAGTGTCAAGTAGGCTGGAATAAAGGGGCAAGGTTCTTGGAGATTCAGAGAAAAATGTTTAAGCCATTCCAGCCAAAAGGATAACCCATCCTTTTGAAATGCTCACCTGGAGAGTTGAGATAACTCCAGTGGTAACTTTAAGCACAGTGCTCAAGGTATCCATCACATCAATCACAGCTTCCTTATCTTCCTATTTGTAAAAAAAAATGTTGAAAGAGGGTTACCTAAGAAGATAATGGCTGGTAGGGGAAGAATATCCTTTGACCCCAACATCTGGTATTTCAGTGTATGTGGAAGCTGATATACGATAAGGAGAAACTTATCTACCTTATACAAGAGCTGTCCCCCAGGGTAAGACTCAAGGTCACCTTAGCTTAGTAGCCAGTTTTCAGTAATGACAAGGTCCTTAGTAATCTCCAGTACTTAAGGATAAACCACTTCCAAACATGGTGATTCTGATAATCATACAGATTCTCCCCGATAATGATCATGAGGGCCATAGGTCAGAAAAGTAATTCTATATGTACTAACACTCACGCAATATTTAATGACTGCGTTCACATAATAAGTTGAAAATTGATATAAAATTAAGCTATGTTCTAGATTTGCACCTTAGATTGCATGACTAACTAACTTGTTAGCCATAACACACGTACACAAAAACTTAATCAACCTTAGCATGTTATGCATGTGTATCTCCTAGGATCTTTAATCTGATTCAGTATGTTGTGTGAACACAACCTAATTATATCAGCTGAGACTAGTGACTAAAAAGGATCTGACTGGAGCAGAAGACAGCCTATCTAAGTCAAGATTCTCTGGAAGTGGCAAATTCCCAAAAAAAGAAAATTATTTCACAACAAATTAAACTTTTACAACGGCAGCTGTTTTTAACAGTAATAGAAATGGATGTAAAAATCAATTATGCAAAACAAAACAATTTTGAATTTGCAGATAAGCCAGGGAAATGGTTGGCAGGAATGTTATCAAGTTGGTAAAATCAATTTATACCTCACAAAAAGCACAGATAATTGTGAATGGCGGAAGAATTCTGGGAATTGAAGTCCACACATCTTAAATTTGCTGAGGTTAAGAAGCACTAGCCTAAGCAAGCATAGGTATAATAAGCTGCCATAAGCTCATAAGCTGCTTTCTGGATCGTATCAGCCCAAAGTCTACCTTTAGCCCATCCTAAAGATTTATCCCAAAACCACTTGAATTCAAGCATTATTTTTCTCTTGCAGCAGGAAGTTACAGAATCACAACTACATAGCCTAAAATCAGCTGAATGTGCAGCGAAGCAGCAACTAGAGCAAGCCTTGATGATCAGATGGAAAGAATCCCATCATTTACCTGCAGATCCTTGTTATATGTACTGGGAAGTCCTTTCAGAATCACAAGGAGTCCAGTAGCCTGCAAGAGGTCCAAAAAGCTCTGTTAAAATTCCCAGTTCTTGGCCATGTCATCATCAAGGGCAGTAAATCTCCCCACCTCACTTTCAAGGCTACAATCTCTTCTGCATGGGTCAATACTCTAGCCCAGTGATGGCAACCTATGGCGCATGTGCCAGAGGTGGCACTCAGAGACCTCTCTGAAGTTTCCCTGCAAACAATGAAACAGAAGCTCACGAAAGAAAGAGATCTCGCCTCTTGCAAGCTGCCGCTGTTGTGATGCCCCTATTCCCGCCAGCCAGCTGGTCTTTGGGTCTCCACCACGCGCATGCACCTTGCAGTTTGGGCACTCGGTCAAAAGGTTAGTCATCTCTGCTCTAGCCCCACCCCATGCCACCATTTCATGAATGCTTGTTTTCTTAGAAAGCCTGCATTAGCTTTCTTTCCAGACTCCTCCTACTCCATCCTCAGTTTACATTGAATATTTAACTTTTAAAATTAGGAGCTATAATTGTGTAACATCCTAATCTTCCTTCCTTCTGTGGGTCGTCCCAAAGGTGTTTGGACTTTGTTTTCTCTTGAAGATATTTCGCTTCTCATCCAAGAAGCTTCTTTAGTACTGACTGAAGTTCTGTGGGGTTTATATGTCAGGTTGGGGGGGGGGGGGCGTTATATGTCAGGACTAACAACTTCTGTTGCAAACATATCCCTGGCTTACTAAAGCATTTCCACCAACTCAATGTTTTTAATTTTGATGCTTGTGATGCAAACAAACAAACAAACAAACAAACAAACACACTCTGTGTTAATGAAACCTGAACACTTACTCTTCCAATCACTCGGCCAGCCTTGCTGCGGATCAATTCAAGGCTATCTGGATTTCTCTTCTGGGGCATCAGGCTGCTCCCAGTGCTTTAACCAAAAACAAACAAATATCATGATCCATCTGCAAATATCTGAAGCTTCTAATGCACAAGGCAAGGTCTAATTCTGCACTACTGGTATGAATTCACAAATTTTCTATTCAAAGAGAAGGTGGGATTATTTATTTATTTGCTTTCCAACTGAAGAGGGTGCTATAGGAAATGCCCCGGTGCAGGGATCTCCAACCCTGGCAACTTTAAGACTTGTGGACTTCAACTCCAAGAATTCCTCAGCCAGCAAAGATTGTGGGCTTCAACTCCCAGAATTCCTCAGCCAGCAAAGATTGTGGGCTTCAACTCCCAGAATTCCTCATTCAGCAAAACTGGCTGAGGAATTCTGGGAGTTGAAGTCCACAAGCCTTAAAGCTGATAAGATCAGAGACCTCTGCCCTGGTGCACAGATCTGTGGCCATGCCTATTTGGTTCACTGTTGTGAACTCCATCTAGGTACTGTGGTCACTAATTAAAACATCATGTGACTGAGCCAGAATTATGAATTCTTTCCCATCATTAAGTGAATCAGTGCAGTCATTAAACAAGAGATCATGTGACCACAGCTTACACTTTCACTTCTGCTTTGGTTGCTAAACGAGGCAGTTGGTAAGCAAGGGCTGTCAGTATGCCTTTTCAACTTGACTTTTCAAATTGCTTCTGCTTCCTGAATGGTTTTATTATTGAAGTTTTACAATCACAATGCTCATTTGATTCATTTTATTCAATGTTGCACAGCAAGCTGGTTTCTCAATGGAAAGACAGTAGAACAATGTTTTTGGAAAAAAAAAATTGTAACCAGAGGAGCTCCGGATAAGAGTCTCCATCCATGTAATATCAAAGTTACTGGACTCTTAGAATGAGATTGCTAGAACAAGGGACTTGGAAGGATGAGAGATGCCCCCAAATTACCAATATGCATCAGAGAGAGTGATGAATCCAAACTCCTTTGTGGCATAGAGAATCAGATCTTCAGATAATCTGCTCAGGTGAACCATGATCATGGAAGCAATGTAAAGAAACTCCACTGATAAAAGGAAGAAGGGAAGAGAGAGGGGGGAAAGTCTAAATTTTTTTTCTGAATGAAAAGCCGCCCATCAAAATCAGAACCGCATGGCATTCTGGCTGACATATTTGGAGTTTGCAGCTTTTGACCTATTGTGCCTGGGCCTGCACAGCTCTTGAAGGAATCACATAAGCATATCCTTGTTCAACTCCTCCTCTTTTTTTGGGTAATCATATTAGTGTGCAACTTTCCCCACAATGGACACATATTAGTGTGCAACTTTCCCCAATATGACAAAAAGAAACACAAAAGCAGTACACCTACCCACAAAGTCTCGATCACTCACTGCATCCATGCTGTTGATGCTGATGGTGGCAAAATCCAGTTCTGTAATTAAAAGAAAAATAAATAAAGGATACAGTTAATTCTGGGGATTCTGGGAATAGGATTCCAACATTCCTGGAGGTCCCAGTTTAGAGAAGGAAAGCCATTTTTTTTCAAAGGTTCTGCTGGTAGCATGCAGGTCTCTACATGCTAGCATGTAAGACCAAACAGTCATGAAATTCAACGTAAGTATATACTCAGGGTGCACAACAGAATATTATAGCAGCAGTGTCCACAGGTGGGATCAAAAATCTTACAAATGCTGATCATGTTACAGAGCTGATCATCTTGCTGATTTTAACCTTCTGCCAATTTCTATGGACTATTTCCTCATTAATGAACATATGTAATTTATCCTCATACAAGTGGAAGAAAGAAACAACCAACATGTTTTTCCAGGACTGATACCTGTATGTCTCCATGCTTGAGTCCCAGAAATTCTTGTTAGGAATGTTAACTCCCGTCAAATTGTTTTAAGAACAAAGTCCCAAATGGCTTTGGAAGTATTTAAAGTGAAGTTAGACAATGAGTGGCCATGAGATGATGATATCAATCTAACCTACATGAACAATGATTGTGGAAGACCAAGGACTCGGTTTGGAAACCACTGGCGTGAAACAGCAAGAATTATGTTTATCCCTTTATGTGGGAACTTCAACATACTTGTGCCTAGCCCTTGATCTCATTTCAATTGGCAAGCTGCACATCCCTTTGCCTTCTGGACACATTTCAACTGCTTATTCAAGCAGAGACATACAGCTCACCTCGGCGGAGCAGCTCACGGTCCAGGCCAAATGGGTTGCCAGCCAAAGCACCACTGCAACAGAGAGAAAGATTAAAAGGAAGCCTTAAAACATCTACAAAGGGAAAAGACATCTCACGGAGGAGAGATTGCCCAAATTGCATAGGCCAGATCCTCTGCAGTGCTCCCCAGTGATTGCATGATGGAAGTTCCTTTAGCAGCATCTTATGGAACAAAGTCAGGGGATCTTTGCTTTGCTGGCCCCAGTAATGTCAATAATGCCAGTTTCGCTTTGGATACCCAAGTCAGGAATCTTAAATGGTGTTAAGGATGGTCCTCCGTTTGGAGAATGAGTACACAGCAGAACGTTGTGAGAGTGGTGTGGTAAAATACAC
>JAEANM010025995.1:0-10832 GCA_017656035.1 Myanophis thanlyinensis
AACTAACTAGATAAAAATCCCAAGCTAGCTTGAATCTCTGGCTGACTAGTATGCAAGCAGCTATACCCGTAATGGCGAACCTATGGCACAGGTGCCACAGGTGACATGCAGAGCCATATTGCTGGGCACACAAGCTGTCGGCCAACTTACCTCCAGCTGAGCATGCACAAGTGGTTACACATGCATGCATGCACAGTTCAGAGATCCAGCTGGTCTTCGGACGTCTGCTCTGTATGAGTGTGATTGCAGCAGGAAATTCAACTGTTTTTTGGTGCTCTCCTGTATATGCACATGTGATTGCTCATGTGTGTGTGAGTGCCTGTGCGCAGCATGCCTGTATTGCACGTGCAAAAGCTGTGTGCATGTGCAGATGGTGTGGTTGTACATGCAGAGCACATGGAGGAGCCACACACAAGTGCGGATGTCACATGCAAAGCGTGTACTTTTTGGCACTCGGTAAGTAAAAGGTTCATCACCACTGAGCTATACTATCCCTCCTTTCTTCTAAGAATTCAAGGAGTTCACTGACCACCATAGTGATACAAAATATGAGACTGACCAAGTCAATGCATCACATTTGGCTAAAGTTGGAGTTGAACTTGCATTGCAGTCCCTTTTTGCCATTCAAAATGACATTTGGATACCACTCAAACCTTGTGATTTAACCTCTGAGAAGCTTAGTACACTTAAATAAAAAATCTAACATTGTATTTTTTTTTTAAAAATACCTTTTCAGCATTATTTTGATGCTTCAGTAAGTCTTTGCCACTTATCAACCATGCTTTTCTCTCAAAATCCAAGTCTTTGCTAAACTGCTTTTGAAAGTCGAGCGTTCGAATGAATGGTTTCCCAATCATTATTTAACACTTTGGTGATACAATACTGTCACTGCTTCACCTTGGCTAGATTGTTTTTAAAGTAATCAAAAATAAAGGGTGTTTGATCTGTATAGATCTTGCAGAGATCTAAAATGCATATGAAGATGAAATGCCTTCAAGCCACAAAAGTGATTGCACTCTGCGATGTTCTGATGTTCTGAATCCCATGCATCATTTGTTGCAACTCCAGGGAATCTTGGGATTTTTCTGAAGTGGGTGAATACTTCATTTCATTATTCTTAAATTGGATGCCTGGATGATCATTAATTTGATTGAGCTCTTTACACTATACAAATTGTTAAATTTCTCAAAATTAACTAGTTGGACTGCTCTAGACATTAACATTTTTTTCCAGCTTTACTGCATTCCCAGACATAGACAAATCTACAGCATGTATTTCAATTAGGCAATTGATCTGGTTTCAATTATTTCCCCCATATTAGAGCCTTAGAAGTAAGCCAAGCAAAGTTATGTGCCATGCTCCAAATATTGTTGGGTTTTTTTCTTCCCCCTTCTGAGATGGTACATTCTTAGACTCACCATGGTATTTCCATACCAGGGTTCAGTTCTCACGGCTATGTTTTCTGCCATAGCCAGTGTTTACTTTTGTTTTAGGAGTGGGATTTCTACTTCTCAGATTCCAGCAATGTTTCAAAAGTCTTGTACAACCATTTGGCTTCAGCTGCCTTTCAACCAGCAGGGAAGTGGGCAGATGTAAAATGGGGGACATGTTATTTCATCTGTTAAATTTTTAATATAGACATGTGTTTGTTATCCATCAAGCTGAATGTCATGCAGACATTTTTATTAGTGGCTTCCTAAATCATATTTTTGACATTCCTTTTTAGAGCTCACATAGAAAAAAAGGGGGGTACTAGGGTAAGAAACCATGTGTATTAAGCTTGGCAGATAAGATTATATGGTTGATACTTTCCTACAGAACAGAGTTATCTGTTTGGATCCAGAACTTTTTTTTTTTTTACATTTACAGGTTTATCATCACCCTGTCCTTATCAAGGAAGTCATTTTTATTAATCAGATGTGATCTAAGGATGAGAGTTAAGCCTACCTAGTAAATTTATTATTAACAAGTGTAACCAGGTGTTTTGCAAGGAAGATGGAAAATGCTAAAGCTGTAAAGTAAATAGTTGGATTGTAGGATATAGGAAGCAGAATTTTCTAAAATAGGAAGATAGGTAAACAAAATAACATATTTAGGGAAGAAAGACTAATTTTTTTCCTTGAGAAATATGCTGAGGCTCCAGTCTGAAGATCCATCAAGCTGAATGACTTGATCGTGTCTTGTTTGTGTCTTGAGCTATGGAGGTTGGAGGGAAATGGAAGAAAGTGACTAATTTGGGGAGATATGAAATAATTACTGTATTTTTCAGATTTTAAGACAAGCCTGACTATGAAATACACCTAGGTTTAAAAAGATGAAAACAAGGGGGGAAAAAGGTTTTGGCCTTCATGTGTCCTGTTTCTGGCCTGCTTTTGGGCCAAAAAAGGGCCAAAAATGGCTGAAAAAAGGCCAAAGAAAGGGCTGAAAATGGGGCTTGAGGCCAAAAAATGGCCAATGGGTAGGCAGGGCTTTGGCAATATTTTCACCCACTTTTGGGAGGCAAAGAAGTTAATCTTATAGTCCAAAAAATATGGTATAATGTTTGTGTGAGAGACAGAGACTGACTGACTGAGAACAAGAAACATATCAGAAAGATATGTAAGAACTTTGGGTTTGATAAGGAAATGAAGAGAAAGGATGCAACATCCAGAGAGCAAGATGAAAAGGAAGTGGTCAGACGATTTGTAATTAGCAGGGAGTCGTTCCCTCTGCAGGAAGAAAGCTTATTCATTCTCAATAAATGAGAGAAGGAAGGCTTGAGTTTGCAGTGCATGAATACCAAAAGAATGGTTGATACTAAATCAATGTGATGTGAAGAGCTTGAAGTTCCCCTGCAAAAAAAAAAGCAGATTGGAAATCTATTTGAAGAAGAGAAAGATGCTAGGACAAGAAAGGGAGGAGAAAAATGGATTGAAAACTAGCAGAAAATCATCACCTACAGAACACATGGACCTAAGTAAGTAGTATGGACTTACTTTACAAGCGTGTAAACTGCTTGTGTTGCTCATGTTTTCTAACAGTGTAAGTAAAACCTGACAACAGTTCAAACTTAAAAGTGCAATATTTTTGTTCTTTTGGGATGGCCCAGAAGAGAAGGTAATAGTCAGTCACTCCTCATGCCCTGCAGATTGTGCAAGAGCAGTGTATCCTGGCAAACCTTGGTACATTCAAAACTGTGTCATAGCTTTCTGAATAAACTGCAATCTCCAACTTTTTTAAGAGAACAACCTCCTGTAGAATACATTGCAGTAATTCTTCTCAGTGTCTACAGTATGAGTGATAGCCAGCATTGGCCTAGGAATGGGCATATAAAGATAGATCAGTGCAAAACCTGCCCAGCTACAATTTCCAGTTCCTCTTTAAGGATCTATGAGTCCAGGATGACAACCAAAATTGTGCATTAAGTCTTTCTGGGGCTATACTTCCCTGTTACGAGTTGAAGATAAAGAATGGGCTTGAGAGGGCCCATAAACCTAAAGCCACTCCAGCTGGTTGGATTTGAGTCACAGCCAGTTCTTTCTCATTATTAAAATCTATATCAGCTCTTAAGTGGATACAGAGCACAAATAACATACTGCAAATCAGCTAATAAAACTTAAACTAGATCAATTTTTGTTTATTTTTATTAAACAGATCTTCTTCTTCTTCTTTTGGCTGTTCCTGTTAGGGGTCGCCACAGCTAATCAACTTTTTCCACCCAACTCTATCCTCGTCATCCTCTACTCTCACCCTAATTAACTTCATGTCCTCTTTTAGCACATCCATATGTCTCCTCTTTGGATTTTCTCTTGACCTCTTGCCTGGCAGTTCCATCTCCAACATCCTTCTACCAATGTACCCACTTTCCCTCCTCTGCATATATCCAAACCATCTCAATCTGGCCTCTCTGACCTCATCCCCAAAACAGCCAACCTGAGCTGTCCCTCTGATGTGCTCATTCCTAATCCTGTCCATCCTGGTCACTCCTAAAGAGAAACTCAACTCTGCTACCTCCATCTCAGCCTCTTGTCTTTTCCTCACTGCTACAGTCTCTAACCCAGACAGCATAGCTAGTCTCACTACTGTCTTGTACACCTTTCCTTTGATTCTTGCTGACACTCTTCTGTCACACAACACTCCTGACACCTTTATCCACCCATTCCAACCTACCTACCTGCAGTCACCTCTTCACCTCTTAAACAGATCAAGCTGTGCATTGTTAAAGTAAAAATAAAGGCTATATTATTATTAACTATACTTTTCAAGTGGACTTTTGTCAGCAATTTTTATAGCAATGGATCCAAATCCTCAATTGAAATAATGGGTTTTGAAAGAAAACATTGTAGTATCTGATTCGGCCTACTTGTCTGCTCATTGAGGTAGCAGTAATAATATTAACTGATAATAATAATATCTGTATTTTAAAATATATATAAATGTCGAAGTATACTAATACTTTGGAAATCTCAAAGTGGGTTAAGTAAAATGAATCATGTTCAATTTTTTTTATTAATCTCAGTGATGATGAATTGTTACAGTCACATATGGATATTTTTCTCATATAATTAATTTTAAATAGATGATTTATTTCAAATATGACTGCTGATAAAATTGCTTAGAGAAGAAAGAGGGTCACAAAAGGCAATAAATTGCCTCAAAATATTAAATATTTGTGAGTCATGCCTAATTCATTTTTAATTAAAGATTTGAGACTAAAATTGGGCAGGTTTCAGTCTATATCTGCGATCTTAGATAATAGGGTTCAGCAGTTTAACTCAATTGGTAATTAAAAAAAAAAACAGTTTCATCAATAATTGTAATGAGACAGCACCAAAATATCTGCAGAGATTTTTGGTGAAGGGAGAGGATGAAAATAGGATGAAAAGAATGGGAATATTAAATCTCCGTCTCGGGGAAAAAAACACACCATTAGGCAGAAATTTTAATGAGATGATAAAACTCATTGGTTGTCTAATTCTGTCAATGACAAAGTGGCCCAGAGATCCTCAATGTTCTCTACATATAGACATAAAGTTATATCTTCTAAATTGTATATTACAGTTCAAAAATCAGCAGGAAACTGTGATCTATGAATCATTTTGAAAAGAAAAAAAAAACATGAAACACTTTGAAGACATTTGATCCAACTCACAGCTTTGAAACAGGTGAGGTCCCCAACTTTGATTCCCAAAGCTGCTTTCCCTGAGATTATGCCATCAAAGTGTCACTAAACTGAAATACCCCTTTGAAGCATTGCACAGCTCTAGAAAAAAGTATTTGTTGTGTATGCAACAACAAGTTTCCTTTTGATTATGTAAGTACATTAGACAGTCATAAGGGTTGCTCAAAGTACTTTGTTCTAAGTATAGGATGGTTGAATAGACATGCATTCTACTATTACAGGAAATCTAAAACAACATAATTATTGAGACTCACCAAAAGAATTTTGCCTATGGGCAAACATTTTTCCTATAAATATTTCTGAGGCCTGTGGAACAAAAGATCAGTTTGAATGTTGGAAGAAATATGGAAAATATAGCAGAGTTGCTAACTACCAATCTACACATATCTAGGACACACATTTGAACTTTGAACAACCTTGCCTAGGCTAAAATGAGTTTGCATGTTGATACAAGCTAATGTAGACTCTTTCATTCAAAAAATAATGCACAGATGAGGAATACCTGTTTTGACACTAGTAATTGGTGAAAAAGAATCTTAGGAATACAACTGGGGAAAAATTGAATATTGAATATAAGCATGGCTGAAGAAAGGCAAACAGAATTTTTGGATGGACCAGTTGAATAATATTTTTGCAAAATCATGAAGAGTACATGCTGAGGATGTAGAGGATAGGTGGAAAAAGATGATTCACTGTGGTGACCCCTAATGGGAACAGCAAGAAGAAGAAGAAGAAGAAGAAGAGTACATCCAGTCAACATTTGCCAATTACCTATTCATTTCTGTCCCCACCTCAGAAAAATCACACCTTTATTGTAGTCATATGTTATAGACTCAGCCTTCCATCCTTTCGAGGTGGGTAAAATGAGGACCCAAATTGTTGGGGGCAATATGCTGACTCTGTAAACTGCTTAGAGATGGCTTTAAAACATTGTAAAGCAGTATATAAGTCTAAGTGCTATTGTCATAGACTAGTCTGGGAAGGGTGAAACACACACAAAAAACACACACTATAAAATATATAAAATACACAAAGTTAGAAAACATTTTTTAAAAACTAAAATGTGTAGATATAAACAAAGATCTAAACATATAAAAAGGAATAAAACATTAAGTAAATATTTTAAAAAATAACAATTCTGTCCCTATGATTTTTTCTTTCTTTCTACTGCATTCAAATTTTATGTCTTTCTTAACATACTCTAGGGAGAGAAGAATGCTACTATGCACAACCTTTTTCACTTATTGTCATATAGACTTTGTCCTCAAAAGAGACCATACACAAATTGCATAAGCTCATGAGGCTGTGTTTAGGGCTCTGTTTACATTAAGCATGCACATTTGCTACTCTGAGCTATCTCCTGGAGTTTAATCTTGCAAGTCAATTTGTTTCCACGACATGGATGTTTAGTAACTCGGCAGCATTTCATTATAGTTTACCAATCGTGAAGTACCTAGGGAATTTTTATGCTAACCACAGAGAACAAACAACTAAAAACCCTGTAAATCCTAGACACTTCAGGTACCCAAGGATGTAATTGACTTCTGGAGTCAACAAACTTCTAGTTAAAATCAAAATAATTAAAATATGCCTCCAGTTTCCTTCTCATCTACATTCTCTTGTTCTTAGCGTTGGATCATATGTAATCTTGAAAAGCCATGGATTTCATAGATAAACAATTTGTAGATGAATTTCATAGATAAGTATAAAGATAAGGCAAATTTCATAGATGAGTCATTCCTCCCACTCTATGTATTTTTGTTCTACGCTGATACTGACTGTGGTTTAGTGTTCTTTGTTTTGTTTTTATGTTGTTTTGTTTTTAATTGATAACTTGTTTTGAAACATTTCTGGCAGATTTTAGGGGGTGGGGAAGAATCAGAAGAGAGAGGAAATATAATTAGGCAGAAAGAAAATCTTCCAGTTCTTGTCAGTAGAAAACATAAACAGTGATTGTCCTTGTGGATCTCTTTCAATTCTATAGTATCTGCTTCTATGATTCAATAAAAAGGAATCTGCTGACATGATACTAAATTGCATTGTGTATTCTTCAGCATCTCTGAAATTTTCTGAGCTTAGTCTTCCCCATGCAATGCTGGCATTTCTACTTGCTTGGAAAACTCCAACCTTATAATTACATACTTTGTTATCATTGGGATGTTTCTGCACATCAATATTTTATCCAGATTTCTTTTTCATATTTCTCCCAAGTAGCAGATCTTTCTTTATTTCATCGCTACAGTCACAATGCCCTCTTTTTCAAGACAAGAAAGTTAAAATGCATGATTAGTTCAACAAAATCCTGTTTTAAATTTGTGATTCTTCCCAAATGGCTCGCTTTTCCATTTTTTACATTTGTTTTGTGATCTAGTCATTCATTCTCTTCCTGTGATCAAACCACTTTAATATATTTCTTTCATAATGGCAATACACATCTGTACTGAATCTACCTTTATTCAGCACCCATTTATTCTTGACCTTATCTCTTCCTGCTCCAATAAAGGCACATTAAGAATTTCATTCAACTAAAATTTAAGTTTATCCCAACATACCCAAATCCACTTGCATATATTAAAATAGATAAAAGAGCCATTTTATGTACATTTTTTTGCCTCTTTTGACAAGTATTCATTCATTGCAGGAGATGATTTATTGTTACCTTACTACCAGCATTTCAATGTGTGTGTTTTTCAAAAGTTCCCCATCCATATTAATACAATTGGAATGAAGTTATATATAGCTCTGTCTGCAGTATGACTTGGAAGATTCTTGGAAGGGAAAAAGCGTCTCTAATGTAACCTAATCCCAAGCCATGTAAAGCTTTAAAGGTGTCAATCAGCACCTTGAATTGCACCTGGATACATACTGGTAACCAATGCAGCTCCAATAGTAATTCTGCTACATGTCTGGACACCATTTACCTTCTGCACCAGTTGAAGTTTGTGAAAGTTCTTCAGGAGGCAGCCTGTTGCATGTAGAGCATGTTGCAGTAGTTCATGGTTGTGGTGTTATTTAACAATGTTCCTAATTAGTGATGGTAGTAGCACCTTCCAGTTCTGCTATGCCATTACTCTTCAGCATAAGAACAGATCTCATATGTCAGTACAACAATTCATTGTTCATTTATCCATTTCAAAATACATAGACATTCAAGACAGCAGGGTATATTCTTCTCTAATGCTCTGTTTATTGTTGAGCCATTCAACAGGTATTCTGTTTTCCACTGCTTTAATGTTGACATATATCACAATGTGTATATGTATACATACATACATTGTATATACTGTATATTGTATTAATATATGTATGTAGAGGGGATGTGGTGGCTCAGTGGCTAAGATGCTGAGCTTGTTGATTAGAAAGGTTGATAGTTTGGTCATTCAAAACCCTAGCACCACATAATAGAGTGAGCTCCCATTACTTGCCCCAGCTTCTGGCAACCTAGCAGCTTGAAAGCATGTAAAAAATGCAAGTAGAAAAATAGGGACCACCTTGGTGGGAAAGTAATAGCACTCCGTGTGTCTTGGGTGTTTAGTCATGCCGGCCACATGACCACAAAATCATCATCAGACAGTGCTGGTTCTTTGGCTAAGAAATGGAGATGAGCACCACCCCCTACAGTCAGGAACAACTAATACGTATGTACAAAGGGAACCTTTACCTTTATGTATCTATGTATGTATATGTGTGTGTACACACATACATGCATACAAGCACACACATGTATTGTGTGTGTATTGGGTGACATATACATATATGTCATATATCACAATGTATATATGAAGGGGGCATGATGGCTCAGCAATTAAAAATGCTAAGTTTGTCAGCTGGAGAGCCAAGCTCTGCACAATGGGGTGAGCTTACTTTCCTGCCTTAGCTCCTGCCCACTCAACAATTTGAAAGCATGCAAGTAGATTAATAGGTACCACTTTGGTGGGAAGGTAAAAGCCTTCTATGTAAAAATGCACCTTCTATGCCAGCCACATGAACACAAACATTGTCTTTGGGGCAACACTGGCTCCCTCAGCCAAGAAACAGAGATGAGCATCATTCCCTAGAGTCGAACACAATGGAAAGGAAAACCTTTTATCTTTAGCCTGTCAGCATCAGTTTTGCCGCAGCTGTTGGGAGCAGCATTGTACCGTACTTGTCAAAGATGGAGTGGGAGTTGGTAAGTACAAAGCAATGGGTCATTTGGCTCTTTTGGGGTACACCGGTATTTCTACATATCGCTTTCTGCCGCTGGTAAAATCATCTTCTCATAATCTTAGAGATGGAGCAGTTCAAGGGGAACGCCTGCCATTCTTTTTAAGTCTTCTTTTGATAGCAGCAGATCTTATCTTGGGTTGTGGGACTGACAACAGATGTCTCTTTGCCCTTTGAATTGTCTCCCAGAAATTTATATCCTAACCTTCTTTGAATGTTCCCACTGAATTCTTTTTCAGCTGTCTCTGATCAAGAGGGATAAGGTTTTCCATTGCTGAACACTTTGGACAATAGTCTTTTTAGAGCCAGCTTTCCACAGATTCTGTGAAGTTGGATAATAGATATTTGAAGATCTTTTCAAAAACGAATAATGTCCTCGGATGTCATTCAGGTCTCTGTTTTTGACAATAGACCTTCTGGCTTTTTTTTTTTTTCAACTAGGTGTCTCCTGCATGGCTCAGGATTGTTTGCTTCGGACCCCAGAAGATTTTGTGTTTCCACTGCTACCTAGTGAGGAGCTGAAAGATAAATACAGACGCTACCTCTTCAGGGACTACATTGAGGTATCATATGTCATTTTATGTTCAACACGCTCTATTTTATGCATTCAGGGAATAATCCCAGATCAGTTTCTGTGAATTTGCCCGTAAGCTGTGTACCTGAAAGCTTAAGACTTCATCACGCACTTCCTTAAAAAAACTTCTTGCTTTTTTTGAAGGGCTTTTGTTCTAGCATTGGGAATTGGAAGCCTTGCTTTTGGGATAGCCTTGCTTTTCCCTCAACTAGTGGTTCCAGTCGGGGAAGCGGGGGGTGGGGGGGGGGGAGGAATAGAAGTCCTCTTGGTGGCCCCTGTCATGTGAAAACTTACATGTAGTTGTTGGGAGAGATTATCTGAGACAGGTAATCCTCAATTTATGACTATTTGTTTACCAGTGGTTTGAAGTTAAAAGTGTCGTTGGTAAAAGTGACTTTTATGACCCTTCTTTAAAGTTATCGCTGTTGCACCACTCCTATGGTCACAGTGACCATAATTTAGGCGCTTGACAGCAGGTTCACCTTTATAAGGATTGCGGAGTCTTGCGGTCATGTGATTGGGATTTGAGACCTTCCTGGCTGGCTTCTAACAAACAAAGGGAATTGGGAAAGTGGGATTCGCTTAACCATGTGATTTATAATGGCTAAATAATTCAACTAATGACCACAGTAAAAATGGTCATAAAATCGGGTCCTGTTGTGGGGTGACTTATTTAACGACTGCATCGCTTAGTGTCTCAAATTCTGGCCCCAGTTACGGTCGTCAGGCAATGATTTACCTGTCGGGGTTGTGAAACAGTCAGCAGCATGCTTAACATTGCCACCCAGATTGGGTGAGACATGTCCTTGATACCTTAACTCAGGGGTGGGCAATTATGGCTCCTTCATGACTCGTGGACTTCAACTCCCAGAATTCCTGAGCCAGCATGGC
>JAEANM010025996.1:0-10832 GCA_017656035.1 Myanophis thanlyinensis
TCGTTTCACTGTGTACTGTACTGTATATTGTTGAAATGACAATAAAGCCTACTTGACTTGACTTGACTTGACTTGAGTTACTTATAAAATAATAAAGGTGGGACTTTAAAAAAAAATCTTTTTTCCCTTCACCTACAAAAGAGCACAGAATGGATTCAAGACCACAGATTAACTCACACATTTTCAAGTCGTAAAATTCCTCTTTTAAATATACATCAGAGAAATGCATTTTACTAGAACCAGAAATTGAATTTGCTGCATACAATAAATCATATAATCATGTACCTTTCATATACATATAAAAGACATCAAATGTGTCCATGCATGATATGTAAAAAGCATCATTCCAGGAAGTTAAAGCAACACAAGATACATATTTAGGCCCCTACCAATGCATTAAAAACAAGATTACCCCTGCCAGCTCAAATTAGAATGGGTAGACTTTACTATTCATTTCAAAAGCTTAATACGTGCATCTCAAAAGACATGAATCATGCTGTGACAATTTCCTATCATATTCTTTCTAAGCGCTACAACTACAATTCATGCAGCAACCGCAGTGATCATTGAAGCTGAGCAACTAATACTGGGTGTTCAAAGGAGCAGATTACATATTGTAATATATCAACCAGGTGTAAATGAGGACAGATGCAGAACGGTTAGTTTTCTTGCTCTTTATAGTTGCAGAGGGTAAAGGAAGGAAAGTAAGCCACCCCAGAAAGCTAGCAGAGCGGTGCCACAGAAAGAAACTTCAGTCTTACGGCAGAGACCTCTGTCTGGAGATCAGCCAGTTTTCTTTTCAGTTCTTCCCCTTGAACCTCTTTGATATTTAGCTCTTCCTTCAGTTGCTCTACCTGCCACGACATTGTGATTCTTTTACATTTAGAGCAAAATATTTTCCTCTTAGCCTGCCTCTAATTTGAAGAGACACAAAAAGTAGCAAACATACAAACTCCTAGCAAACCCCCCCCCCCCCCCACGATTAAACACCATTTTCTCAGAATAACTACTTTCTCCTAATCTCATATTGCAACAACTGTCACACTTCACACACTTTTAGATGACATCATCTAAAACATGCCTATCAGTCCTTTGGTAGTTGGGTATTCTGGTGATCTGGTAATTTTTATCACTTTTATCTCCTCTTTATAGAGTGCTGGTGATGCGTATTGCACAATGCTGCTCTTGAAAATTAACTGGAAACTGCAGTTGATCCAAAATAAGGAAACAAGTGCTTTTTCATTTATATTACACTTTATTTGCTGCATTTGTATCCAGTCCATTGCTGGATTTAATGTAGAAAACCATTTCTTAGAATGCTTTTGGGAAGATCTATTTTTTGTGCTTTCATTAAGTGGTATGACACAGATAGGGAGCACATGATGACATTTCAGCTACAGAATTACTGAATTGCGTCCCTTCCGGGAGGCTTAGATAAATGTTTTTGGCATCAAGTAATCATATTATTCACTCATGTCTTATAAACAACAATCTTGTTTTTAAAAAAAAAACATTTGGGATTTGCTAGTTGGTTTCCTTTCACTATTTTCAGCTCAGTTTAGTATTTTAATCATAACAATATCACATGCTGAATTGATGGGAACCTGCACAAATAAGGCAAGCAAATCTATGCTGTGTATTTTAATCTGATTACTCTAATGTCCAAAATTAATGTAGCATATAATGAACAATTTATAATGCAGACCCCAATTTCAACATTTTCAAAGCCCTTTTTCTCTGACATTAAGCAGACAATAAAAATATTTATATTGATTAGAGTTTGGGCAATGCATGGCCATATGTAACCTTTTGAGGTCTTCCACCCTTATGTGTCTTAAATTTCAAAGCCATCATTTTCTCCAAGACATTCTGTTATATCATGGATAGTTGTTTACATTAATTTATGCAAGAAATGTCCCTTAAGTATTTTACCAGAGCATGAACAATACATAGTTTTATTTGTGTTGATTCGATTTTCCTAAAAATGTCTACATCTTAAATCAAATTTGTTTTTTGGGGAATTGTAAGCTATTTCTGAACATACACTGTTTAGTTATTTACCTTGTTTTTCATAAATTTGGAATGGCTACGATACACCTCCATTTGTTTAATTTCTTCTTCACGTTCTTCTGTGCTGAGTGCACCATTTGATTTCAACATTTGGATTTCTTCTTCCAAATCTCGGAGTCCACGTTCCATAGAAGAAATTTTAGAATCCTTCAAATACATGGAATAGTTTAGTTTCTTCCAAAAATGGCAATATTTTGCTAACAACATTTGAATTGAGGGAATATGTCTGATGCACTGTGCTATACATAAATTTTAACTATAGCAGTTATTAAATATGCATCTACAATTTAACCCAAAGGTGCTTCTTCAAAAGGCAAGTGGACTTCTTTTGTTTTTTTTCTTGAAGATATTTCGCTTCTCATCCAAGAAGCTTCTTCAGTTCTAACTGAATGGTAGAGAATGGAAGGATTCTCCACCATTCAGTCAGAACTGAAGAAGTTTCTTGGATGAAAAGCAAAACATCTTCAAGAGAAAAACAAGAAAGTTCAATTATCTTTTGAAAAAAACAACCATACCTTTGGGACAACCATGATCTTGATGACTGAGAATCTCCATAGACATCTACAATTTAAACTGAAAATAGAGATACGCTAATGGAAACTGGCATTTTGAACCCAGAAATAACACTGGGAATACACTGAGAACTTGGGAGGCAAATAAGAAAAAGTCCTTCAACAGAAAAACATGTACACATTTCTGCAACACAGAAAAAGATGTACTACATCTAGAAAAAGATGTACGATTTCTTAATTTTTTCGGTAATAATTTTTTCCTGTTTAAAATAAAACAATTATTTCCTTGTTTTATTAAAATCCTTATGAAACCCACATTTATCTAGAATATGTAACAAAATACGCATACATACAAAAATTAATGATAGCAAGTATAACAGTAGGTAAAAGAGACATACATAAAAGAAATCAGAAATAAATAGTTCTGCACATTTATACAACAATACTCTAAAATTCTCCTGACAATAGCAGAAATGCTAAAATGGAATCAGTGCATTGTACAACATGTCAGGAGAAAAATTCAAAAAAATAAAAGAGAAGAACTATTCTATTTGATAGAAAGAATTGGTTTCTTTTACCTTCATCTCTATAACAGTCTGTAAAGCTTTAGTTTTGGCAGAATCCGGAGCATTTTCAAAACGACGGTGCATCTCCTGTTTAAAAAGAAAAAAAATATTAAGTAGGTACCTAAACACAATAGCATCAAACTTCTGGGATTCACAGAAAAAGTATTCTAGGTAAATGATTCCATCTTTTTTTCCTGATACAGCTACAGTTATTATTTTCTTCTATACAAACAAGAAACAGCATATCAATACTTTTCTGCAAAAAAAAAGCATACTCAAAAGTAATGGCTAAAGGAACTTTAAATTTTTTAAATACCTATTAGCGATGATCTTATCAATCTTTCGTCTTCCAGAAGGACAAAATACTTGAAAAAAACAGGATTGATAAATAACAGCAACAATCTGCTATGTACTTAACAAGCTGATAAAGCATCTGTGCCAGCAATACTCCTACATTCCCAGAGTAGCAACCACCTAGTTACTGGTGACGACAGCTCTTTCCACAGTGATAACAAGGAACTGTTCATCAAAACAATTAAAGTGCAGCTGACATAAGTGCTCTGTAGTTAAGAAGGAGCAAGATGAAATTGTCTGGACTAACACACTAAAAACACAAAACTGCTTTGCGCTAGACCACAATCGTTCTTAGATTAGAATAATGGCAAACAAATCATGCACTCATTTTCCTCCCATTTTTATTGCAATGTTTGTAATGAAACATCCAGAAATATGAAATCACATTAAATATTAGCATAAGGTATTAAATATTGGTGTAGTGTAAGCATCAAGACTAAAGGGAACGAAAATAGAGAGGAATAAAAAGTACAAGGGGTAGAAAAGCAAAAGAAAAAAAATAAGAATCTAATAAAAAAGAGAAAATATATAAAAGTGATCTCCAAAATTAATCACAGGTATAAAGAAGTTTAATGACTCTTCCACACTCTAAAGTTAGAAACATTTATCTCAGCAACTCTTATCTCTGAACAAATCCATAAAATATAATCTTTCAGTCCTTCTGTTAGTTGAAAATCCATTCAGGATCCAGGAGTAACATATCTTATTTTATTCTTGATCAAATAAACCAATTTTATATTCCTTCATTTTATCTTTAGTAGTTGTAATCTTTAGTTCATTCAAATATTGTTGTACAATTTCATTTAACTTCATTTCTACTTTGTCCTATCACAAAGAATTCTTCAAAGCTTTAAGAAGCCTATTGTAATTTTCAGTAGAAAATTTTTCAAGTCACTTTCTTGGTTTGTAATGTATATTTGTATATATTACAAGTATGTATACAATGTATATAATGTATACTTGGTTTGTAATGTATAGCCTTTTAAATTGTAAAGACTCAGTCAATTTCTTTGTACATCCAATGAAATAATCTTTTCTAAAACATTATCTTGGACTGTCAGCTGTAAATCCATTTTCAATTATCACCTCTATTTTGTCAGATGTTTTTTTCTACATCTAACATTTCTTCAATAACATCTTTTGGATATAGTCTGTCCTCAAAAGTATATACCATTACTAACATTGTTAATATTGAGTCTATTTTCTGATTCCATTCTATAAAAGTCTCCTTCAATATTTTTATTTGTTAGAGTGTTCAACACCCTCTTATAAGCCTGAATACATGTATACCTCCCATAGAACTGTCAGGTCTCCTTACATCATTTGACTTTAATTTGCTGGACGATTTTAATTTACAAAAGAAATCTAGAATGCAAGTTTTCTCTATAAAGAAAACTCTGAGCCCCATACGATGGATATCTGATTTTGATTATATGAATGTGTTCTGTTCAAAATAATTCAGCTGTTTTGCTTTGAATTTATACATTTAATCATAAAGTTACATGAAAATCAATGAAGAATATAATGCTTACTCCACTTGAAACATAATGCAAAACCGCAAATGGTTTCAAACATTCTTCATAGTAAAGTAATTGTTTCTATGGAAACTATAGAATTGTCGTTCTTTATTGTTGTCCAGATTTCTGGTTTTCTAAACAGAAGTAGACAATTATTTACAGCTTCCCAGTAAAATCAAATAAAAGAATAATGTACAGATTGTGGTGATTCAGTTAGGCTATATTTATAAATACACAAAATAGACTTGATATTGTATAAGGATAGGATAAATTCCTGATTGCTCCCAATATTTTTCTTGCTGAAGAATGAATATCTAAAGAACAAAAAAGTAAAGTTCATAAATATGTTGTTTATTCTATTTTCAGATATGTTGACTGATACCCTCTCAATGTCTGAATCCAGGCTTAAACATACATGGATATTCACAGCCCAAAATTTCAGCTTCCGATCTTTTGGGGATACTTTTATTATTATAAAAGTATATTATTATTATATTATTCCCAGATCCATCCCAACTTCTTACACACAGAATTTATCAAATGATATGTGAGGTGAGAATAAATTATGAATAAGAAACCAATTTGCATTCAGGCAAGTTTAGATTCCAGATCAAGGTGTGTGCTGCTTTAAAATAGGTTAGAAAAATATGCAAGTGCTTGCTCCGATCAACAGATAAAACAAGAAAAAAAACGTGCAAGATTAGATGGATTATGTAAACAACTCACTTCTCTGAGCAAGCTGGTCTCCTTTTCCTTTTGCTCTAGTAAGGTTTCCAGGTGATGAACGTGCATTTCAGCCTCTGCCAACCTTCTTGTGCGTTCATGATCTTCCTCGGTGGCTTTTGCAGACAATCCCTTGCTCTGCAGCATTTCCAGTAACTTTTTAATTGACTCATCACGAGCATTTAAGGTCTGTTTCTGAGTCTCGATGCGCAACTCCATTTCTTCCAGAGTTTTGCGTAGCAAGAAGAGTTCCTTGGCTTGACGCTCATGCTCCGCATGAAGCCGTTGGAAGTTTTCTTCTGTTAGTTCTGTAAGAAACGGCTCACTGGATCTACTGCTGGGGTCTTGCTGGAAAAGTTGGTTCAGGTCCCTCTGGATCCGAAGCTCATCCTGAAGAGCTTGAATAGTCATCTGCATATGCTGAGAAATAAACATCCGAATTAGTAATCATACCATTAAGAAGAAATACTATACAGATTTCTGACCGAGAATATAAATACACAATGTTGCTTCCCAACACTTGAGACTTCCCTTACTCAGCCAGTTCAATTAATGATCCTCTAATGTTAAAGCCAACAAAGTTTAAAAGTGTTTTTTTTTTAAAGTAACTTGTTCATTATACCTTAAAACAACATACAAAACAATTTGTTGAAAATATATCAGATACGATGAATTGCCCATCTACTACTACTCCATTCTGGTATTCTACCAGGTGAGGTCCTACCTATACTTAGTAAATATTTTCATGGAAACAGGTTCCTGGTTCCCACATTTCAAGAGGTCAACGAGAGCTAGGACCTCACTGAAGGGCTACAGTTAGTGCCCTAAGGCGCTGACCAACCAAAACTATCCTGGATCCTCAATTCCAATTACCAAAGTATTCAATATGAAAATAGTTCAAACCAGGGGTCTCCAACCTTGGCAACTTTACAACTTATGAACTTCAACTCCCAGAATTCCTCAGATGGAGCATGCTGGCTAAGGAATTCTGGGAGTTGAAGTCCACAAGTTGTAAAGTTGCCACAGTTGGAGACCCCTGGTTCAAATAATTACAAATGATGCAGAACTATAGGGACAAATGATCCCTATTTGAAACAGATGCACAACATCAACCTGAAATACTTCTAAAGTGTGTGTCAAGACGAAAAGGACATTTGGGGCTGGGGAGTTTTCTGCTGAAGAATATTGGCCATTGTTTAAAGTACTGGCAAATCCATGCCAGCTCCAGCAGTAATGGCTGAACCAAGTTTACCATATAATATCACCACGTAATTAGTGTCCAACTGCTGAGTGACGACCTTATTTATGGATGAAACAGATTACCCGGAGTGGCGAGTAATCTGTCTCATCCATAAGAGCCCTGGTGGTGCAGTGGTCAGAATGCAGTATTGCGTACTAAATCTGCCCACAGCCTGAAGTTCGATCCTGACCAGCTCAAGGTGGACTCAGCCTTCCATCTTTCTGAAATCAGAAAAATGAGGATCCAGATTTTCAGGGGGAACATGTTGACATTGTAAATGGCTCAGACAGTGCTGTAAGGCATTATGGAGCAGTATATAAGTGCTTCAAAATGTACTTTGAAGAGCAGGCACTTAATATGTCTCCACATATTTGGGCTGCCCAACTTTATAAATACCGTATCACAATATGAATTCTCTAAGTCCCAATCCACTCCAAACTGAAGGCTGAGAAAAGTTTCAAACGAAGGTGTCAAGAGTGCGCACAACTTTTTACTATGCCAGTCAACCCAGGAGCAATAACAGCGAACAAAGTTTTGTAATAAATAGTGGTTTTATCTACAAAAGAGTATATACTTTTACTGATATTGAAATGTGAGAGTTGTCTTTCTAATGAATAGCATCTTAGAACAGTTTAAAATAAAAAAATAATATTCAACAAAATGGAATAAAATTGCAATAGCATTAATTGCTTAGTCTACAAAATTACTGAACAAAACAAACAAACTTTAGAAGGTGAAAGTCTACCAGAAACAGGAATTTATAAAATAGCACATGTATTATATACATGTACTATAGGCAGAGGTAAAACAATCAGCAATTACAGCAGGAAAGAACATACAGCGAGAGAGAAATGCCCCAACAGGGCCTCTTCTTATTATACAGGCTCTTAAAGAGATAACAGCCCAAAACCTTGCTGACTCATTCCCATCATTACATCATTGCAGCAGCTGGTCAGCTCTTAAATCACTACCCTGATAGAAGGGTTTGGATGATACTACTTTGCTATCTTAAGACCAATCAAATCAATCAATCAAATCAAATTTTATTCATCACATGCACAGACATACATAGTATGTCTATATCACTTCTTTAAATGTTAAGACCTTGGTCTGACACAAATCAGTCTTTCAGACTGAGTATTTAATAATTTATATGCCCCCACATCTTAGAAGTGCTTTCTTCAAAACAGATTTAGAACAAGTTTTGAACAATTAAAGACATGAGAGATTCCATAGAGGAGCGATCTCCATCCTTTCCGGCTTGGCAGCCTGGTTGGGGGGGGAGGGGTGGGGATAATTATGTGCAAACAGTAGAAGTGCACACAGCTGCAATGGAGCTTTGTGTGTGATGGTGAGTGCCCGCTGCTCGCAAAAGTGGAGTTGCGTGCCTCAGGTTTGCACACTGTTTGCATGGCCAACTAGTGGGCCATGGCCCAGGCGTTGGAGTCCCCTGCCATAGAGTTCCATTTGCAGAAAGACTGTACATGGTGGTGCATCTGCTTCTGAAGGTATCATATATATCTTTTATAACTGCAAACTATATTCTGGGGAAATGGATGTTTACTTGGAATCTTGTTTTAAAAACTAAGAAATATTGGGAAAATCAGGATAAAGTGTCATATCTCTTACAGGGAGTGAATTTGCATTGTACTAGAAAGGCTTCAATTTTCATATCAAATACCATTATGAAGAAGACAGCGTACCTAAAACAAATTGAGCTTGACACCACAGGTGACAGTTCGACATGAATATGTTTTACTGTGTTTTGTGAATTGTTTGGAGAGCTTTTTGATATGGTCAGGTATTTAATCAACATTGTGTTCAATATAGAACAATTGCATGGAATATCTAAAAAAGGGCAGCTGTCTAATAAGGCCATACTATAGAATTTTACATTGAAAAGTTTAATGATTTTAAAAGTACTCTATTGCTAAATAATCTCAAAGGCAACAGAGTAGAAAAGAGATTTAAAATGTTTACAGATAAGTAGCTTGCAAGTAGAACACTTCTCAGCTCGATTAAGTCAAGCAAAGAACATTTTGTTCATGTCTATATGAATAGCAAATAGTCAAAATAAACCTAAGGAACAGAAGTATGCCACATGGGAAAGAAAAGAAACACCTTGGCATCAACACATTTTATTAGATTCATAGAACAGGAAAAACTTTTTTTTTAATGAAAGCAAATATTAAAAGATATTCCAATGCTATCAAATGCTAACAATTTCATGTGCTAGAACTGTTCAAATAGCTGTGTTAGCAAGACCAGATGTAATTTCTTCCAATGTAACCTACCACAAAACACCAAAGAGAGAATGATTTGATAAAAAAGGAAATGTTATTTTTACTGATATTGAAATGTCAATTTTGTCTTTCTAATGAATAGCATCTTAGAACAGTTTAAAATAAAAATAATAATAGATTCAACAAAATGGAATAAAATTGTAATAGAATTACTTAGTTACAAAATTACTGAACAAAACAAACAAACTTTAGATGGTGAAAGTCTACCAGAAACAGGAATTTATAAAATAGTACCATCCAGAGATGAGTCATACATGGTTTATGGACAAAGTATAGTATTAATCTGGTGAATGAAACAATTCTGTCTCTTGTTTTTAAAAGTAAGAGTAAGTCTGGTGACTTCTCCATTAGTGTCACTATCAAATATCTTTTATTTCAAAGACAGCTACAGTAAGAAAATATGTAATGACATATGCCCGTGATGACGAACTTCTGGCATGGGTGCCACAGGTGGCATGCAGAGCCACCTTATTGGGCACACAAGCTGTTGGCCAACTTACCTCCAGCTGAGCATGCACATGCAATTGTGCATGCATAATTGCAGAGACCCAACTGGTCTTCGGGCCTGTGCTGTGCAGGCAGGCGATTGCAGCAGGAAATCCAGCTGGTCTTTGGAACTCTCCTGCGCATACACATGCAATTGCTCATGTGTGCGTGAGTGACTGCGCGTAGTGTGCGTGCACTGCACATGCAAAAGCTGCATGCATGTGCAGATGGTGCGGTTGCACATGCAGCACACGTGGAGGAGCCGCACGCAAGTGCAGATGGCACATGCAAAGCACGTACTTTTTGGCATTCGGTAAGTAAGAGGTTCGCAACCTGACATATGCCAATATGATGTATCAAAACTCATGGAACAGACTAAAGGCACAGCAAGAACCGCTTATTAGAAATGTTCAATGATTGACGTGCTTACAAATTGCTGGAAGAATAAAAAGTCATCTCAACAAAGGACATACATTGAGAAAGCCATCCTCCTCCTCCATCATGTCTCGGGGATTTACCTTTTCCGTAAATCGCCTTCAGAAAGCAGCTGATTCACTGTACAGCCTTCTGACACCAAGGTTGTATGGCACTTTCTCAGGAATGAGCACCAATTTGGGATTGTTTCCAAAATGATGCCTACTTCCGGGATGATGTCATGCACCCACTGAAATGCATAGGAAGGCTGAGGGGTGGAGCAGCTGGCTCTCCTTCCTGAATGTGATCTCCAGATAAGTATTATTCCAAGAAAAATAAATGAATATTAGCACAATTTATTAAAATGTATGCTGATGGTGGCAAGAACAAATTTGGCACAATACTGGAAAAGAGAAACTTTGCTGATGATATCAGATTGGAAGACCGAAACTGGGGAACATGCAGCAATGGCTTCATTGACAATGTATATCCATAACAGAAATTTAACCAGCAAAAACAGCTTCTCACTATATTATATTAAACAGCAAAGCAAATTAGACATATGGAATATGGGTTCAAATATATATAGCAATAATCTTTAATGTTTAACATAAATGTTTAATGTTTAACATCTATCTATCTATCTA
>JAEANM010025997.1:0-10831 GCA_017656035.1 Myanophis thanlyinensis
ATAAATAAATAAATAAATAAATAAATAGTGTCTATCAATTCTGCAAAGAATTTATATTAGGTTCTTGTTGAGAACTGATAGGGTTGCATGCTGAATGTTTTAACTAGACTTTTGACATACAGTGTTATACACATGTAAATGACTATGAAACAATTGAACCCCCAGCTTTGAGGTGCCATTAATGGAACAACTGTCTGAATGGATTAGCTGCTTAAACAGTGTACATACAAATTGTTTAGATGAAAATATACCCATTTGTCTAAAGTGTATTAGAAAACAGACACTCTATTTAGCAAATCTGCAATCAGCTCATGTCTCAGCTTTACTCTGTATGTAAGAAGCATTTTCTAATTTTGCAGGGTGGTTAGAGATCATTTTGTTGAGGATTCCGTATTGATTACTTTTCCTAACCTAAAAGAAAGATGATGCGTTAGAAACAAATAGATGTCCTTATGACAAATGAATCTGAGAAAAAAATGTCTCTGTAATAGATACTGAATACACACCCTCTCTATGAAAATAAGTTACATTATTTCTTCATGGTTATTTCTTGCTTTTTTTTCTTTTTTCTTTTTCCATTTGGAAGCTGTTGGATTTTGGAAACTTTTGCTGAATATCCTGTCTTTTAACCTCAAGAATGTTTGTGGACAATCTAACTTCGATAGGACATATAGCTAATGAGAACAGAAAGAATCTGGCATATGACAAACAATATTGCTGATTTTGATAAACATTCATTTCTAATATTAATTTGAAAGACTTATTAATGTCTGAACACACCTTCATTTTTTAATAAAGGAACTTGATCATGGAGATGGTTTTTTTTAACCCTAAATCTCTTTCTCTATCAATATAAGCCATTATGAGCAATATAAAATTATAGAATATTGGACCCAGAACTGGGATTAAGAAAGGAAATGCTACTGTATTTTGCTATGTGAAAATAACAAGAAAACAGGAAGGAATGGGAATCTGGGGTTGGTTTTTTATTTTTTTCCTACTTGTCATTATGGATGTAATACAATTATTGCAGTTGACTGGAACAAGTTAAGAGTGGGTAAAGGTTATATTTCAGAATGTAGGAAAAATAAAAACCAAAGTCTGGATTGTCCTTCCTATAAGACTTGTGAACTCTTGATTATAGTTTAACTTGTCCTAAATGGGTGGTCACATTGTATGGGGGAGCGGGACAGAATGGAAATAAAATAAGCTAACTTTGGAAGCAAATGCTGTATTGTAAAAGCTCTCATTAAGTGTGACAAGGAACAAAAGGCAGTAGCTCCCTCTGCTGGCAGAAAGATTATCATGCGCAAGAGATAAATGGGAGACAGCGCAAAGAGATCCTATTTTCTAAAACCACCGAGTAACCAGGTGGCTGCAGCGTGTCTGTTTCTACAATGGATTCTGAATGTAGTGGCAGAGGGAAAAAAAAGGAAGTTTCTCCTCTGAGAAGATTTTATTATTTTATTTGGTTTTATTATTTTATTTAAATTTTATTTATTTATTCAATTTATATAATTGTTTTGCTCTGGGGTGGTGAACAATCGTTATCTAGTTGCCCAGTGGGCTTGCTTGAATCATTGCTATGGAGAGTCAAAGGTGGGAGCAGTCAAGGAAGGTCTGGCTCGGAAGGAGGGAGCCAGACAGAGTTGAAGGAAGAGCTTGATGGGACTTTATGCTAAGACAATTTGCAGTGATCCTTCTGGCCGAGGAATTTGGATTGGTTCAATATGAGCTTTGTTCTTGGAATGTGCATGCTACATCTGTAGGATTGTTGTGTGAAAGTGAAGACTTGAATTTGGAGCAAACATCCTTGCAGGACCCTGGGGAGGATTCCTCCCCCTTGAGATCAATAGCTTTAATGTAATCTTTGTGCTTATGTTACATCAGATGTGGATCTGTACACTACATTTAAGAAGTAAAAATCTGCAAAAAAAAAAAAGGTCATAAGAAATGGGATAGTTCATTTTTTTATTGATGGATGCTCCAGAAGGGGGGAAAAAAATCATTATTTAGTACGGCTATCAGATACCTAAACAAGCAGAGGAGACCAAGGACAGTCAGAATGGGGAGGGGAGAGTTGAACAGAATTCTTGGCATCTGGGACAAAAATTACGTCCAAACCTTTAAACAAATTACCTTTTCCAGCATCAGAAAAACTGTCTTTTTAAATTGCAATATTTTTTTGCAACAAAGATTTATTTTCTTTGCTTTCAAGAACAGATGCTAATGACAGGATAGAATCAATCAAGCATATGCCAAATTTCACCATAGAAAAGTATGACGCGTCATGTAACCTATAAATTACAATGACCATAGATTTAAAGAGGATGGACTAAAACTGATTGCTGGAATCAGGAAATAAATGTAGAACTTGGCTGTCTCATCTGTCAACAGATGAAGGAAAATAAGCAGCAGATAATTTATAAGGTCACAACACAAAATGTTGATTGACTACTGTTGTGAAAGCAGCTGTACAATATTTCATTATAAGGCTGGGCTGCTGGACAGAGGACATGAGGAGAAAAAGGTGCTCTTCATTTCCATATTATTGGTTGGCAAGGAGATTCTTGCTTGGTTTCCTGACATAAATTGTGGTAACATAAAGTCAACAGATCATTTAGTGCAGGCTTGTCCAGGGGAGAAAATGGGCAAATGTCCTAATAGTTCGACAACCTTTCCTTGTACAATAAATGATCCAGGAACAGGCTCAATGGAGCAAAATGGACGTTCTTCTTAAGTGCCATGAGTTACTACCAGTAGTACTAGTTGAATTTTTAGCATGATTTTTTTTTCTTTTAGTCATCCAGTGATGTTCTTTACTCTGTCCTTCGTGATCTGAGGGACATGGAACAGAAGAAGAGGTAAGCCATTAATTCTCTTAAAGCCCAGGACTTTTTTTTCTCCCTTCCTCATAATTCTGATGACAAGCTTTCCTTTAAGACCCTAAAATACATTTTGTGCTTGTGGGACCCGGGACCCAGCTTTTTAGTGCTGAAAATGTTTGGCTGGCAATCCTTGAAGGAACTGTTCTTTTGGTTTCCCAAAAGTTCTTGCTCATTTGTGGTGCAACTTGGTCCAGTTAATTACCACACAAATGTATGAAGGTGTTAGAGGACCATTTATGTTCCTTATTTGACAGAAAAGTGAGATTAAGATATAAACTGTAATTCTGGCCAGACTTAAAACTCCATATGCAGCCAGAGGCCTGGTTCTGAAAGAAGATGAGCCACTGACATAACAAATGATACACTATTGTGATGACTAGTGTGAATAAACGGTCATGATTTAATAGAACTTTTCGGTCACCAAATGGAACCATTTTCCCTGTTAGCATGGATAATATCTGGTGCCTGAATGAAGAATATTTGGTTAAATGACATCCACATATTTGTCAACATGCCATCCAGTAGTGGAATTCAATTTTTTTACTACCGGTTCTGTGGGCGTAACTTGGTGGGTGTGGCTGGGTGGGCGCAGTTTCTGTAAGCAGGGCAATAAAGATTAGGCTAGAAACAACACCAGAATGTTTTTATTTCCTGCCTTCCTTACAGGATTAACCCTGTAAAGTGGGAAAAAACAAAAGGAGATTTCTTCTAACAACCGGTTCTCCAAACTGCTTAGAAAATTTACTACCGGTTCTAGCGAACCTGATGGAACCTGCTGAATTTCATTTCTGATGCCATCCAATATCCAGGGTGCCAGATTCTTACAGGAAAACCCTGATTCCCCCTAAGGTTTATATTACATCTGAGAATACATTTTTGTCTTTGTATATTTTGCATTATTTCCCTCTTGAAGATCAAGAAATGCCTTAATTTCTAGAGGAAAGAAGGAATTATTCATATCATTCTCTCTGTGTAAATCTTTGGATTCCACCGCATGTTCCTGCCTGGAATGAGGCTACTTACTTGCCTTCTGCTCCAAAGAAAAAAATTGACTACTTTATCTTCTCCAAGCATAAGGAAGTGCTTGTCCTCTCTCACTGCTACTTAAAGTAACTTTGTCCTTACCCACTTTTTGGGGGTTGGGGTTGGATCTATTTCAGAGTGCTAGTCCTGGATGCCAAGATCCTGGTAATGTCCCACAATCTCCCTGCTCGACTCTTCCCACAGTGGAGCTATAAAGTGTTGAATCTACCAGAGAGATACCTCAACTACGAGACTTTGCATGAGGAGCCGGTGGAGGCTACCATCTCCGAATGCCTCACTGCACTCTTGAAACTGGGCAAACATCTGCTAAGGTATCCCAAGGTATAGCTTCTTCTCCAGTTGTTTCCAGAATGACTTGAAAACTACTTAAGTCTCTTCCATGTCTATGGTTACCACCCGAGGTTTGAAAAGGTGCTGGTAAAATAACTGTCACAGATGATTCACCCTGTGAGACTCATTTCTCATACATCTAAAGACTTGTGCCCTAACCAGTCTTCTCCACTAAATGCAATGAAACTGAGATCTGTTATTGGTGCTGCTCATTGGGATGGGGGAGGGGGACAGGATGGAGGTTGTGCCTAACAAAAGAGTTCCAGGGAGGGAATGGCTATTTATTTATAAAACAAAGTGACATGGCTGCCCAACTCATGCATGGTAACTCTGGTCATCTTCCAACATTAAAATTTCACAATATAAGAACCCATAAATACCTGACCCCATCTTCCTGGAAGTGGCAACAAATACACAATCACACCAGCCACTTGATCAGCTCCATATCAACCTGGATCCCCAGTCCCACTGACCCAAACATGTTTTCAGGGCCTTGCCGGAAATGTACCAAAGTGGAGGCCAATCTTACCTCAGGAGAACGATATTCCAAAAGGAGGCATCCAGCACAGAAAAGACTCCTCCCCCCCCCTTGGACCCACATTTTATGTAGCGGTCCCACACACCTACAGCATGCAATATAATCATGCAAATATCTGGCATAAAGTGACATGGGGGAAGAGGATAGGGGCCTAACTTTATAGAGGTGGGAAGGAAGACACAGAGTCTGTAGCCATGGCAGCCTATGTCTCTAGCATCTTTTCCTCCAAGAGTCTCCAGCAGCTAAGACATGGCTGGGGAGATGTGGAGTGTGGAAAGATGGGAGTGTGGAAAGTTGTCCCTGGGGTTTGAGACAGCTCAAAAGGTGTAAAGGGGTCCCCTACATCCCCCTCACCTTTTGGTCTTTGTCCTGGGCAGAGTTAAGCAGGAAAGGCACTGGAGGCAGATCTCTGGCTTGTGAAAATTCAAGGACCTTCTTTTGTTTCCCATGATTGCCTGAGAAATACCCTTTCCTGCCCTGGCCTGGTGCCTCCGAGATGCTCTGGGACAAACATTCTAAGAATTCCAAACCAGAATGGCCCATGATTGCATCAGCTGGGAACTTGGGGGCTCGTAATTTCAATATATTGAAGGGCAGCAGATTAGGGAGGTGCCTATAGCATTTTTTACTGTGGGTATGATAGACAAAGACTTTTTTCTTTGCCCATCCCACTCCATGAATGATAGTTATTATTTCTGATGGAGATTTTTGACTAAAGTATGGCAGAAAGTCCCCCCCCCCATTTTCCGCAACTTTTCCTTAACAGTTAAAAAGTATTTGGCCTGGCAGCACTGCTACCTACGGTAGGACCATGGCTATTCACTGTCCTGATGAGTCTTATGGGAAGGAAGCATCTAGATTTGGGACAGATGATCCCTCTATCCCTTGACAGAGTGGCACTATCACAGCGCCTACAACCTCTACAATTATTTGATTGGTGCTCCTATTCCTGCCCAGTCTAATCTTTCAACAGAAGAAGAGGTGTCACATATGCTTTTCTTGCTTTTCCATTGCATTAGCTAGCAAGACAGAGTTTTTTCCACAATGGGGTATGCCACAAAAACTTTGTGCACTATGTTTATTTGCACTTGCTGGGCTGTGGGAAATTACCTGACCAGCCACTGCTGTTTCTCTCACCTTCAGAGCCCTAAGAACTTACCAGATCATTTCTTGGAAAAAGTCCCAGAGTTTATTGTTTCTCAAGACACCATTGGTTTCCTACTGGAGTGTCAAAAGTTATTGACACCAGCTCAGTTCCTGCATTTATTTGAATTTCCTCTGAATATCCAGATGGACTCAGGTATGTGGTAAACTGAAGCTGAAGATAGGAGGAAGAACTATGGTAATTTTTCACTGTGTGACTTCAAAGCAGGAACCAGAGGATTGTAATACTATATAGAGCAACATATTCCAACTCATTACTGGCTATGCTGGCTGTGCTGGTAGGATTTATAGCTGATCATCTGGAGAACCATATGGCTTAAGATGATCATTGCATAAAGTTGTCATCAGCCTAATTTGGGAGCCAAATTAAGCTGCAGCAGTAAGGTATTATATCTTGAAACCAATCCATATGCTACTGGGAGATTTTCATATTAAGCAGAATGAAAGATCATGAAAAGATTCACCAAACCCACTTGGGTAAGCAGCAATGGCAGGCTGAAAAAACACCCCACTAGTAGTTACATTTTTCACTTATGTAGTAGTAGCTCACTGCTGCATAAGTGTAGTAAAACAGTCTTTATTGCAAATAAGCTTCTGCTATATCTTGAACATTAGTGTAAACACATCCTGTCAAAACCCTGAACTAATCTATGATGTCTTACACTCTCATTTTTATTACCACACACATGATAGCCAACTGGGACAATTTTATTCAAAGGAATTTATGGCACGTATAATAAAATCCTAAGGACGTCATTGTGTTTACTGTGCTCAATGGCCCTTGCTTGCATAAGATTATTATAACCATAAATATCTTAAATTGCACAACTTGAAATAATAAGACAGAGTGCTGAGTCAAAAGAGTATCTTGTCACATTGCCTTCTTTAAGCTTTGATGCTAATTATGATAAATAACATGGCTCTTGGGCCTGGTCCCTGTCAGTTTATAGGCCATTCTAATTAGCTATTATTATTTTTTCTTTCTGGGTAGTAGAACACAACCTTAAAATCTACATAGTTTTCAAGGCAATACCACTATATTATCAAAATCAATGATAAGCAAAGTCATGTAAAAACACTAAAAGAAATATTAGAAAACGAATTATGGAAGCCAGCTGGTTCCTGATACGACATATCCATCTAGATAGGGTTTCTGCAGAGTGACATAACTTTGAATCCTATGAATTATAAATCACTATTTCAGAAGCTGAAGGTACACTTTTAAATCAAAGATTGAAAGGGAATAGACACTATGACCAATTTTGTAAAGGTGTGGCCAGTTTTGCAAATCTCTGTTGCTACAGAAATGTTTGCCATAGGTTCAGTCTTGTGGATACATAGCCTTCAGGTATATGATCAAAGATCTGCACTGGCCCCAGGTACCCTATTCTATGCAGAAGACCTGATTTAATACCTACTAAAAGGGGTGACTGAGAATTGTCAATTAGTAAAAGTAATCCAGGTATCAGCTTTGTTTATATGCTGTGTACCCAACCCCTTTGATTATTCCTGTTGGAAACAATGTGGAACACACATTGTGAATTTCCTCTGGAGATGGAGAAATACAATCAATGGCTCCATAAGCATGGAATTCCACCTGTGTACAATCACCTTTCCATTTCTTTGACAAATACTTCCCTTTCCTCCCATTAAAGATAAATAGCATTAATAGATATGAAATTAGTGACTAGATCTCCAAGTGGCTCTTTAGATTTCCCCCCACCCCAGGCATAATTGTTAGTCTTGGACCAACACTCAAAGGTGCTTCATCCCACATCTGGGGCTTCCCACCCCCAATTTAGTTGCAGACTTGCAGTTACAAAAAGATAAAGTAGGAGAAACATATTGACAAAGGATAAAAAGACTAAACAGGATTCAGAAAGAGTTTGATTAAAACTAACAGGGATAAAAAAAAAAAAGGGCAGTATCCAAGATCCATCAATTGCCCAGCCATGCAATCTTAAATGGCTTTTGTCTATTACGTGAGCAAAACTTTTGCTTTTTTGTTCATAAAAGCACTTGGGAGACAAAAGCTTGTATGGATCTTGTCAGCTTTCTTTCTCATGCAAGTTACAGTAGAAGGTTATTCATTTAATTAAAGTTCTCTTAAAATTCATCCATACAGTAAATTCAAGGGGAGTGATTGGGACTTGTTACTTTGTAGGACTAAATGAAATGTAGGAAAAAGTAGTGATGTTCTTTCTCAGTGTTGGAAAACCCATTTCCCCATAAGCAGATTTTTCTGGTTTCTCTGCATTGCTCCCAGTAGTATCTGGTGATTATGGCTCAGGGGAAAGAAATATTCCCTTTTTATAGTGCTTTAATCCCAATCTGATTCCCTCCCCATAGTATTTATCTGAAAAAACAACAACCTTGCTCTGATTTAGAAGCTCTCTTGAGTTCTGTACAGTTGGAGATCTAGAAGAGCATTAAAAGATTAACATTGCTCTCTGTAAGGTGGAGACAGAAAGAAAGAAAATGGAAAGATAATCAATATTTTGCTGCTTCAATATTATTATTATTATTTGCCAGACACCATGTGGAGATTTAAACATGGGTCTATCTGTCCTATGAATTCCCACCTTCTTTGGGGAAGTGCAGGCAGGACAAGGAAGGTGTGAAGCTGTACATTGTTACAATAAAACCACCTTCCCCAAATTTCATTGTATTGTTTTCATTGTTCACGTGGGTTATTGTTTTTTTAAGAGGGTTAAAATGACATTAAAGGAAAGTTTAGGAACTCTTGCTCTATCATGTATTACAGCAATAGTAGGCAGAGGATACACAAAGGGAATGCTTTCAGTGACTACTTTCCTGACAAATGGTAGTAATTACTTCCCTCACATTAAGGTTCTGCTACAATACAGAATTCTTGAGGCGGCGGATAACCCAGAAACGGTATTGTGTGTGTGACTATAATTCTGAATACTGAAAAACAAATCATCAAGCTGCAAGGCACTGAATCCTTTTATTCTAAGCCCTGCATTAAGGGAACACAACACAAATCAGAGTGGCAATTTAGTCCATGCCTCAATGCAGGAAAAAGTGGTGAGATTGACTTTTTCCCCCACATTGCTGTGTCTGCATGTATGTGAAACGAATAAAATGCTTAATGGATGTGCACACATCCTCTATATCTATGGAAATTCTCAGTCATTCAGGTCACGGTTATTGCAAAGGTGCTTTTTCAAAGGGCAATTGGATTCCCACCCACCCCCGAAGATGTTTTCTCATCCAAGAAGCTTCTTCAGTCTTCAGGGAAAAAAAAAAGTCCAGTTTCCTTTCAAAAAAGCACTTTTGGGACACCCCCCCCTCCTTTGCAGGACCCACTCTAACCAAAGTTGGAAGCTTACCTCATTCCCACAAGAGGCAGACAAACATGTGGGGCTTGCAGTGATCCAGAATGATGGTCGTTTGGGATTGACATGGCATAAATGAGACTCAGACTTTTGATTAAAATTTAGCCTACCGCAGACATCAGATTGTGATGCACTTGTGTGTTTGTTAACCAAAATTTGGTTTTGGCATGTTATTGGTACGGTCATTAGCAAGGGCTTTCTTCAGAGCGTTAGTTCTCCAATTAATGTAGTCCTTGTTTTGGTCAAAGGATTTGTGTTTCGAAGTGATAATCCAGCATCTGTTTAAATTCTTCATACCCTGCAAGAAGGTACAGTATAACGATCTCTCCCCCTTGTACCACCTGTGGTCTGTGATACACGCATGATCCTTTCCGGTGCATGAGTAGACGCACAGGACGTTAACTGCTAGTTAGACTAACATCTTTACTAGGCACTAGAATTGCTTTTATGTGCTTGCCACATTAACATCACTGGCTGTTGCAGTACAGGTAGTCCTTGTTTACCGACTGCCTCATTTAATTCAGTTGTGGTTTTGATGAAAAAGTAACTTTGCAACTAATCCTTACAGTTATGATCTTAAGCAGGTCTTTGAAGCAAAGGAAAGCTAAGATTGGAGGTACATCCAGAGTTTCACTTAAAGATCGAGTTACCAGCCCCATTTGTGGTCGCTAAACAAGGACTACCAGTAGAAATACCAGGTTTGAATGTTACACAGTGTTAATTGTACTATATATGAGTACTGGTTTGTGCAAACTGGCTTCAAGCAGATTTCACTACACAAACAATATTAATACAAATAGACTAACAGCTTAACTCAAGACAAAGTTGATTATAAAAAATGTTAGTAAGACTAGAATTTTCAAGAGCTCCTTGGTTGCACTCCACTACTATGCTGCACCCTAAAGTCCCTATGGGCTACAAAAGAAAGAGTTGCCAATAATTTGCAACTAGTGTGATTTTTCTTAATAGCGGTAACCTTATTTAGATACTGCTATGTTAGCTAGACTGAAGGAAGGAAAGTTTAATTCTGAATAAGGATACAAAATGAGACAAGCTCCAGGAATAATGCTGAACTGTGTTATGTGTGAGGGGCGTAGGGTGTGTGGGGTTAATGGTTGGGTAGTCAGCATGGACAACAATTCCTGGCAATGTGGAAGTGAATTATCCCTTAATGTCTGCACAAGTCTAGTAAGTCAAAAGAAAATGTTATTTCCACTAGTAAGTGGAATCAGTTAGTAAGTCAGAATCACAATTGATTTTGTCAAATCAATCAGGCCAGTCCTGAAATGGTAAACAACAGTGGTGGGAAGTGCTTTTGGTTCAAGGAACGAGTGGCACCTTTTAAGGCATTCAACAACAGTGATAGGAAGAAGGACTTACCTGTAACAATCATTCCTCAACAGGCATTTGAGTAACAATCCCCAACCTTGGGACCAGGGGCGGAGCCAGAGGGGTAGCCAGGGTGGCCAGTGCCACCTCTAAAAATGTCCTTGCCACCCCTGTTGCCA
>JAEANM010025998.1:0-10831 GCA_017656035.1 Myanophis thanlyinensis
AGTCTTAACAGCTGGCTCAGGAATTCTGGGAGTTGAAGTCCATGAGTCATGAAAGAGCCAAGGTTCCCTACCCCTGTGCTAGATCAAGATCCTTCTATTGCTTAATTTTATCCATTCTCTGGCCCGTACTAAGTTTGCTGCTTCATAGTATAAATCCCAGGCTGGAGCTCCAAACCCAGGTGATGTCTTTTATAATAGGATAGTAATTCCTTATGTATAATTTTTTTTCTTCAGATGACTATCCCTCAGAAGCATGCATATATAATAAAAGTGCTTTAAGTGTTTGTACTTAAATTAGTATATTAAATGACTTCATAAGAACTATATGAAGAAACAAATGAATGCTAGAAGCTACAATTACCCCTGGACGGACAAAAACGCTCCCCTTTATGTACTTTCCTGTTGTAATGGCAATGATGAGGGACTAACTATACTACACAGTGTCATAGATCAGTGGGTAAGCATGCGAAGCTCCATTTACTCAAGCAGCAGGTGCGTAAAACCATCCCCTTCACCCCACCGCCAATCCAGCAGGAAGGGTTGGGGCCACTCCTAAGTTCAGAAACAACTTTGGTAACACTAGTGGACGACCATTCTTGGGATCTAGATGGAGTGTGTGTGTGTGTAATGCCAAAATCAAAACACTGAGATGTTTACAGAGGAGTGCTTATGAACTCTTGTATAATTATATAGGGGTTTTCTCCATTGTGGGGAGCAGAGAATCCAATGATTGGGTAAATGCCTCTGTTCTGATCATGTGTGAGTCTATCAAGTATAAAAACTTGCCACACTGTCTGTCACCTCAGTGTTTTAGACTCAGTTTATTTATTTTTATTTTATTTATTAATCAAATTTATATACCGCCCCCTTTCCCTAAGGACCCGGGGCGGTGAACAGCCGATAAAAACACAGTGTTACGTGGGAGCTCCTAAGAGCTCCCATAATTACCCACGCGGCTGCATTCTGAACCAACTGCAGCCTCTGGATGCTCTTGGGGCGTTGGTCTTACCTGATACGCTCCTTCTCGAAGAGAGATAATCCTGTCCTGCCCAAATGGACTGGCTGGTCCTAGGTGTGGGAGAAGAACCATACCTCGTAACGACTTCTAGAAGCTGGGAAGCAAAGCGGAAGGGGCATGGCTTTTAAGCTTCTCAGGACTGAGTCATAGACTTAGAAAGGAAGAGTAGTACCCATCCTCTGGATTATCTCTCTTTACAACGAGAAGAAGTGTATCAGTTAAGACCAACACCCCTTTACCTGTGCTCCAATAATATTCACTTCCTCCGCTTGAGGTTTAGGATAACTCTCTGTGGCCAATTCGCTGCAGCAATCTCACCATGACAATCTTGCAGTGGCCATCTTACCATGGGTCAGTTCACTTCAGGTTCATGCAAGATAACTCTAAGCTATAAAAGTTATCTGCTACTGTTTCTTCTAAATTATTTCCATTTTTGTCAATGAAATAATGTCAAAGAAACAGTGGCGGATAATATTTATCACATTGAGTAATCTTGCATGGAATTGTCCTGTGGCAAGTTGGCTACCGCATTTTGGCTACGGTGAGATGGCAAGTTGTCCCATTGCACTCTGGCTTGGGCTCCAAGCATATCTTTTCCCATTATGTCTTCTGGAGCTTCCTTGCTAAACCAAGGTGCTTATTGGGATTGGGTGATAGAGGCTATTCAATCATATTAATCATCTAAGTCAACTCCCACTTCCAAAGGCTTTGTAAGTATTTGGCTAAATTGCCTGCCAAATCATCTAGAAAATCTTATGTAATTCATCTGAATCCATAAAATGCTCCAAATAGACCGTTTTAACTGACAACCCCTTTCTCCAAAGGTCATTAGAACTGATGAATTTCATCTGGACCAAGAAATGAATTATTTGCAACAGGCTCAATTCAGCATTTTTCAATTTATTGTGATCAGCTGTTAATCATATATGCCACCCATTTGAGACAAAAATGTCTGCCTATCTCTGTGCATTGGGCCAAAGATTACCTGAATAAATCAATAAACTCCAGAGCCTTTCCAAACCAGAGCATGTAATTTAAAATCCTTCAGCACTAAATTACCAACAACCAGTCCAGTGGCTCAGAAAGAAGTCCTGTGATCTATTGTATGTGAGCCGGCTCACCTCCTTTAGCCCTAGCCTGAAACTCAAAAGCAGGGCACCTGGTCATAGATATCAGAGCTTTAAAAATCAGACAAGCCAAATTTGAAGTCAAGGCTGCTAAGTGATTCAAAACTCAAGAGATGATTAAATTTTAAAAAAGTAATAGGTTAATCTCTCAAACTCTAAGAACTTACTAAGTAAACGATTTCAATTTATTTCAAAAGTAGCTGCAAACTGTACTAAATCTTTTGAGCAATGACTAACAATTCCAACTGTTTTGTGGGCCTCAGACTTTCCAAAACTGTATTTCGGAAACTTAGTGACAATCAGTAGTGATTTTTCACTGAGAAACTAAAGAAACTTCATGTGTTATCCCTTGAATAAGCACAGGAAAATTAAAAGAAAAAAACAACAAGTTACCTCAAGGAAGAAAGAACTAAAAATTCCAATTCTTTCCAGGTCAATGACATTTTATCACTCTTCTGCTTGCTACAACTCTTGGTCATCTTCTTTAAAGTGAGTGTAGATTCATATCCTGCCTTTATTTTGTACAGTTGACACATAATGCTCCTGCCTCTTATTTTCTCCACAACAACTCTGGTGAATTGGGCTGAAAGAAAATGAATGGCCCAAAGTCATCAGCTTGTTTTCATGCCTAAAAAAAGATCATGTGCTTCTACTTTCTGATCCAGGCACTTTAAGCACTACATCAAAGTGGTTCTCATTTATTTAAATACCATAAAAAGGGTTTTTTTAGATGGCAAAAATAAAAGCATCCTTTTCTTAATGCTAGGTTTATTTTAGCTCTTAATTTATTTCCAGTAGTGAAAATCCTTGACTTTACATAATTTTTTTGCTTCCTGTTTTAACTAAACACCACACCCACTATTTTACAGATCAGGGATTCCAAGGTTTGTTTTTTGTTTTAAACTAACAGGTTCTGCAACCTAGAAAAAATTAAAAACTCTTGTTCTTACACAATAGCCCTTCAGTTACTTCAAGACAGTTATCAAGTCTCTGATGTGTTCTCTTCTCCAAGGCTAAAGTACTTGGTGTCTCCAACTATTTCTCATCCATTTTTTTCCTAAGCTGATCATCTTGATTGTTCTCCTTTGGATATGCTGTACTCAGTGTCCTTCCTAAAATGCAGTGGCCAGAATTGAATCCACTCAAACTGTGTGGTACTTCTTTTTCCTTCTGTCAGTTTTGACATGGACCCATTGTCAAACATTCATATAGCTATAATTCAGGGGTCCCCAAGCCCCAGATCGCACCCACTACTGGGCTGTAGCTTATTTGGAATCGGGCTGTTTGAAGAGGCGGAATGGCACATGTGTGTGTACGCGCAGCTCGACTTGCATGTATGGTGGTGTGGCACGCTCCCTTGTGTGCAGAGCTCAACTTGCAATTAAGCTTCACACACACACACACACACACGGCTTGCACAGTTCCCCTCTCCTGCCCTCCAGCTGGGTCGCCAAGTTGCAAAGGTTGAGGACAGCTGTTATAATTGATCAACAGCTGTATCCATCCGTGATACATAGTTCAAGCTACATTTCCCCATATTTTCTATCCAAACCTCATGGGAGACTTTGCCAAATTTTTCATTTAACTGAATTGATGGCTAATTTTACATATTTTCAAAAACAAGCGAATTATTACCAACTTGTTACATGGCAGGAATGGAACTAACTTTGGCCCATTAGGATGACCCACTCAAGCTCAACATGATTATTTTGCTTATTGCTTATTGCTTACTGCTCCTCTGCTACCTTGTTAAGTAAACAGACCAATTTTAGGGGCATGTTACACACTTTCCCAATCAAGGATTTTTGGAGTGTATTTTGTTCATTTGTCTCCTGAACATCTTTTCTCCATGGGAAAAGTCTACAATAAATTCTATTTAACAAAATTATAACTAAAAATAGAGGGTGAAGTAGGAATTGATAACTCCCAGTTTGTTCTGAAGTATTTTCTCCACAATAGTCAGTATGAAGAACAGAGTGTACCTGTCCACTCAAAGAGAAGTGGACTAATTTTGTAGGAGAGGGTCTTACTGTGGTCTTTTGGCTAAACCCAGATATTACCTGCACTACTAGAATAGATTAAAAGCTGCATTTTGCTCTCACATGAAATGTGGTTCTCCACCTTTGCATAATGGTGATGCATACAATATCAACCTGTAATAAATATTTTGATCTAGAATCTATTTATAACCAACCACAATGGATGATTTTACTGTCTTAACATTTTCCTAATTATATTTTGTCTTTAGTTTCTGTTTTACACAGTTAAACCACATTTTTTTAAAGATGGTTTTAAGATTTTCCCTCTGCTTTTTTTTTTTAAATCCTGTGAGTGATTTTAGGTTAAGTGGAAGATAACTGCATTGATGGCTTTTGATATGTGTTGCTGCGTTCATCAGACTGGGGGAAGCTGAAATCTAGACATTAGACTGTTTTACTCTGAAGTTTCATTAGACTGAAATCATATACAAGAGAATAAATTTCGCTGAATTCAATAGGATTCAATTCTTCTTGAACATATCTGGATTCTATTACCTATGTAAGGAAATGGAAGGTAGAATTGGATTAAGCTTTCCTAGTGCTATGTAGGCTTCATCATTACACTTAGGTTGCATGTGGCAAATGTAACTTTTTTTTCCCTGAAAATTCAAACTCAAACCCAGTTTTGATCAAATACATTTCCTGATAGAAAAGAAACAAGTATTTTCATGCTCTAGCTTTTGTATCTTTCCTGGAAGCTTACATTAAAAAGTTTTTCTTAAATACAAAATGCTTACAGAAAAATACACTAACAATTAAAACAGTATTAAGATTCTGGCTGATCTTGAAAAAGCTTAATAGTCAGAAGACTTGAACAGGAGATCCGAGGTTAAGATATAAAACTGGGAAACTGACTAAAATATATCCTGGAAAACATACATTAAGAAGCTTTCTGTATTATCACCAAGAAAGCTATATAGGTTGTATCCATGAATTCATCAGGAGTTGAGTCAAGTCAGTGTCACACATAGCATTATTAAAGGCTAGCAAACCACTTTAAAACCAATAATTATTGATGACATTCACCATAGCAACCATTTTAGGAAGCTGTTCATGATATGCTTTCAAAATTCCAGATGAGCTTGCTGATCATGTTTGCAAGCTCCTAATGAGGAAGCAAATTGAACATTTTCTGATCCACGTATTTCCCCTTTTTTGCACTTTATTATTGTAAACTGTTCAGTAAATGTAAATTTTATACCCTTATCCAAAGTCCAAGATATTATTTATTGATGTATGTAAAATATTCCTCTGCTTTTCTTTGGGAAAGTTTCAAGAGCAGATTGCATCGAAGCAAATAATTATTAATTTGTGTTTTGTTCAGATAATCTTTCAGCATAATCCTGGCATAGATTTTTTTTTTTCCCTTTAAATATATGTTAAACTCTTGAAATTTTGAACATAAATGTTTGATTTCATTATAGACTGGGTAGTTCTCAACTTACAACAGTTCATTTAGTGACTGTTCAAAGTTACAATGGCACTGGAAAAATGATTTATGACCATTTTTCATAAGTATGACCACTGCAGCATCCCTACAGACACATGATCAAAATTTAAATGCTTAACAACTGGTTCATATTTATGATGGTATCTCGATCTTTTGCAACCTTCGGACAAGCAAAGTCAATGGGGAAACCAGATTTGCTTAACAACTGTTTTACTAGCTTAACAATTGCAATGATTCACTTAACAACTATGGCAAGAAGGCCCGTAAACTGGAGCAAAACTCACTTAACAAATGTCTCACTTAGCAACATAAATTTTGGGCTCAGTTGTGGTTGTGAGTTGAGGACTACTGTATACTGAACTAAATAATGACCAAAAAATGCACAAGGGAAATTGTTAATGCGATGCTTATTTGCTTGGTGCAAATATAGACATCCCTATTTATTAAAATAGAAAATTATTTTCTTAGTGCCCAACTTTTATATGTGAGATTGGTTTTTGCTATTTTTCCCTTTCACATAAATAGGCAATATATTATGCCTATTCTGTTCAATACGCCTTTTTTGTCATATCTTGAAAATCACTGTGATGTCTTTATTGGAATGTGGTGCCTTTATTGGAATGAATCCTGAATACTAGTTAACTGTCTTGAAGCATTAAAGTGTTAAATCTTTTAGGCTATATTTTATGTTATTTGGGAACTTAAAGATGGCACTGATTAATATATCCATGCAGAGTTCTTGCCTCTCTATGTGTGACGGCCCTGTTAAAAAATAACAAATATTATTTATCTTTTAAGTCTGTGCGGAAGCCTTCAACCCAGATGAAGAGGATGAAGATACAGAGCCAAGGGTAAGTAAGATTGAATGCACTGTATTGTTTGCTGATGCAAAGAGCAATTTATTTTATCCTATTTCTTGCGTGAAGTTACAAACTAAAGTGACGAAGTAGCAGCATTTATTCTTTATTATGACTTTTCAATGAGTACAAAAGAATTCTCAAAATTGTTCCTGAAGGCTTTCCAACTGGGTATTATTAATTAGTAAAACAGTTGGAGCTAGATCTTTCCTTTCTTACTTCTCAGGCCTTCTTTACAGAAGGAATGTGAAAACTGTTCCCTGTTATAGCTAAAATATTTTCAAAAAGTTCTCCCTAAATATCTTCAGAATTATAACCCAAACACGTTTAGCCTAAAACGTATTGATATCTAGATGTTTAAACCACTTTGTGCCCTCTTTTTTTTAGGTAGTTCATCCAAAAACAGATGAGCAGAGATCCAGATTGCAGGAAGCCTGTAAAGATATTCTCATCTTCAAAAACCTAGATCAGGTAATTAATTTGACCTATATTTACTATTTTAATTTGACCTTTCAACTTGAAAATTCAAAACTTAAAATATATAATTGTAGGAGCATCTTGATTTATTACAATACGTCTGGCTATAGCAACGTGGATGAAATTGAGTTACTTAGTTATTTCAAAATATTCCTATTTTAGAATATTTAATTTGTAACAGTACAAAAAAGGAAAAGGATTTAATATTTAACTTTAATACATTAGTCAGATATACATTAAATACCAGATTTGTAAAGAATTTTAGCTTATTTAGAAAGGAGTTACTGCTTCAATTAATCTTTCTTGTTCACCATTGCCTAAATCTAGAAATCTGGCTTGTTCTTCTTCAGCAAGCCAGAATTATTAATTAGTTTATTCTTAGTGTCTATAATTATATAACTTTGTTCAGATTATTTAATTTTAAAAATTGTGATACAGGGCATTTATTATTATTATCTCTCTACCTAGAGTGATTCTTGGACATGTAGCTATTTCATGGGCTTAGCAATTATTGTTGGGGCTGACCCCTAAATGGTTGATACATTGTATCTAATCTATATCTTAAGACTCTCAATATCATAGAGAGTAGGAAATTTTTTAGCTGAAGTGTTTTTTTAACCTATCCATGTTGTAATATTGAGCATTGCTTACAGCTGTTGTTAGCTTTTCCTTTCACAAATTAAATAACGTATTAATGAGCTTTAGAATAAATAGCTTTATTACCTTATACTAAATTCCCTTCAATCCAATCATTTTTAAAGGCATGGGTAATATAAGGAAAATAAATAGAATAGAAATTCAGAAATATTTAAATGAGCATCCAGTCATGAAAATGTTGCCCAGCACTTTACCAAATTTTTATTTTTTTTTAAGAAAACTGAAGTGGTATCTACCAGGGGCATTGCTAATGAAGATTATGTATTTGGCTTTGCTAAAAGATGATCTGAACATTTTTATTCTCTTTTGTTGCCATGTTCTACTACTTGACAGTAATTAGCAAATGGGAATACAAATTTTCTTAAACAATTACCCCCTTAGGTCTTGAGGTTTCTTAACAATGACTTTGCTACAGGTTGCCTAGTTACAATTTGCATCTTTTTAATAAAGATTCAGAAGGACTGCATGAACATCTGTAAACCTAATATGATAAAACTCAGTTAATAGGACTTGAATAAGTGAGAGTTGTTTTCCCTCTGAATGTCAGCTTGCCAAATTACTATAGTCCTTAAGCTTTCCAACCTGCTTCTCTTAGAAGATGCTGCCAAATTTATTTCATGGTTCTTAGCCAACTCTCACCTAATCCCTTCTGTTTTAACATGTTCTGCAGCATTTTAGGTTTAATAGTTCAAAAGTTAATAATGGTAAAATCTGGTAACAATCAGGACAAAGTTTGTAAAGATCAGTATAAATGAAAAATGTAATCTTGGGTAGACCACAAATAAAAAGTGTACCAATTTAACGTGAAAATTTATTTAAATACCAGTTGTTAGGAAGAAATAATGTATTAAGTAAATTGGGTAACAGAGAAAAGATATATATAGCAGGCAAGTCCAAGAAACTAAAACTACTTGGATTTTTTGGAAAAATCTCTGTTGCTAGTAGAGTAATGTAACAGAATCTTGAAAACCAAAGTACTTCTTCCCAAAAATTAAGTCAAAATTATTCTGAGTCTTTTATTCTAACTCTCTTACCTGAACTCAAGAACTCCATCAGTTTTCTAATCCACAATATTGTAAAATGTTTGCCCCACTAAACAAAAACAATCTTTTAATAAGGCTACTCATTTGCGATATTTTTATTAGTCATATCCTACCTTAATTTCCTTCATCCCACATTTCTCTTTGCCATTGAGAGCTATTTCAGTTGTGCTGAAATTCTATCACTGACAGCAAGAATGGAACGGCCTTGATAGGTAGGAATGCTTATAATTCCCTTTTAGCCTTTTTAAATATGCTACATTTCAGAGAATAGGGAATATTTAAACATGGGAATAATACATTTTAGGCTCAGAATGAAGCCATGCTCATTTTACCTGAGATGATATGTTAATAAAAATCACTGTCCAGGTTTTTTTTACCCTTTTCCAGTATATTAAATTGAACAGAGCTGTCTATTAAAACAGCAAGGTATGCCCGTTTTTTCAATCCATCAGGATGTCCTAAAATTTACGCTGACTTACTAGAAATGATTACCCCATTGCTGTATCAATTGGCTGCCTGTAGAAAATGAAATACTGGTTTGTTTAAGATCTGTCTGTCCGTCCATCTATGAAATTTATTACCGTCCATCTCATATCCATCTCGTATTCAATAACTTGGTAGCAACAATCATAGAACACAGCAGATAAAATCATTAACAAATAAAAAATTTAGCTTGTAAACAGTGATAGGTTTTACAATATTTGATATGCAAATGATGCATAATACCCTTTTGGAATAAAATTAAAAAATAAAATGAAATCTGCTTTTTGTTGACAAACATTCAGTGTTTACTACCACTGAGATATTTTCCTCCTGAATTTTAACTTACAATGTGATGACTCCTTCAAGTGTCCTCCAAGAAAGTTATATGGGTATATTTTCATTTAACAAAGGTAGAATAAATATCTGTTCATTTATCTTGTGGATGTATCTAAGCAATAACCTTTTCAGCAGTTCAAGCAATAATTTTTAGGTGAAAATTGGTTTTCTTGAATATATTCAGTGGAGATTTATATCCCCCAAACCTCAGAGATTTAAACAGTAATTTATTTTGGTGTTTTTTTAAAAAAGTCACCCAACAATTTCAGTTAATTGGAAAAAAAAAACATTCTCTCTTACTAAGGGAAACATTTTGTTGCAAGATAAGAGAAGGACGTTTGACATTCCTATAATCCTTAATATAGAGGTTGAATTTTTTCTCTTATTTTAAGGAATAGGATAAGAAGCTTTTTTTTTTGGTCTTTGATTCTATTAAAGTATTTTCATAATCTTCAAAGGGAATATCTGCCAAAGAAAGTAGTTAAAAAAAGCCCAATCAGCCTGTTTTAAAGTCTACATTTCGATTGATAATATCTGCTGCCATGAAATACTAATTTGCTACCCTATCATCATTCTTTTCTTATTTGACTTAAACCTTATGGAGAATTAAATGCATTCATATTCTTCTAAGCAGCCTCTTGTATGAGCAAGCCACTCACTGAAGGATAACTCCTGCGACCCGCTTATTAAAAGCTTGCAAAGGAGATCCACAGAATGTTATCTCCTGAGTAAGGCTAAAGGACATAGCTCCTAATGTTTGGGCCCAAGTGGTGAGATTTTCCTCTGAAGAACTTACAAATAAAACTTATCAGCAACCAAAAGTTTATATTTCATCCATTTCTGTAATGTATGCCATAAAGTTATTTCCTTCCTCCAATTTTCTCTTAACTGATTTTTATATGTACTAACCAAGGATTGTAAAGTATCAAATAAAGTAGATTGGTTTTATAGATCAGATTTTACAAGGTGAGTTAACTAGATTAGCTCTGCAGGTTTTATGGATGGTATGTCTGTAATTTTTATGTTATCTTAAACCTAGCTGTTTGTTTATCTATATATACATAGATATTTTGTTGTAATTATGCCTTTTTTCTTTGTATTGGTTGCTAATTGTAATAAAATTTATTCTCAGAACTAAATGCTGCTGATGTGCAAATTTAAAGATTTTTGTAGCTGAGTTCTTAAAAATTCTGGTAAAAGTAAAAACAATCATACATCCTGTTAGTTTCTTCCAAGTTTGCTGCCACATGCATTTCTGAGAAGTAACCCCTTGGGGTTAATGTTATAAATTAATATTTAATTTTAATATTTTGATTTTAAATTTTTGATAAATTTTTAGACTTA
>JAEANM010025999.1:0-10830 GCA_017656035.1 Myanophis thanlyinensis
AATTTAAGTTTAAAAATTGATTAACCCTTCGGTATCAGGCCAGGCCGGCTCGTTGAAATAAATGGGTTTTCAGGGCGTGTCGGAAACCTCGGAGATCCACAATAATAGGAATCTCCGGGGGAAATTCATTCCATAAGGTGGGTGCTGCCACAGAGAAGGTCACTTGTTGTGACCTGCAGTATATACAAATTTATGGCAATACTAAGTGTTTTGATTACTAAGAAAATGGGAACTAAAAGAAGATAAATGGGAGAGGTTTTTTTCCCTTTCTTTAATTTCTTTTTGGCTTCTGCATGCTCAGGTCTCATTCTGCCAGGCAAACTTAATAGAAGAGAGGAACTTGTTAACTGTTAGAAATTGAGAGAGTTGTGTACTGTTATTTATTCTTTTTGTTTAAATAGGAATCTCAAAATTGCAATATATACATATAAATATGCTACACACTCAATGCTAGTTTTTCCTGGAGTTAAAATCTGAAGATATGAGACTAACTTTGTAAAATTATTGTCATTTCTATATGTACAGATGTTAAGGAATGGAACAGAATCCCCAATAATGTATTCAGTAAAGAAAAAAGGGACATTTAAGAAAGATACTTAGAACAGACAAATGTGAATTCTCTAAATCCTAATTCTTTTTCTACAAGAATGTTCTGTTTTTAAACCAAAATCTCCAAAATTGCTTTAATATTTTTAAAGAATTACATTGAAACTCAATTTTCTAGTATGTAATATTTTACATGTTTGTGCAAGTGGTAACTGAAGGATCACAGCTGAAAGATCTGGGACTCAATAACTTGTAATTATTATTACTGATTGTCTCAAATCAAGGTTTATATTAGGAATCACGATCAAATTATCAGTTTTGGCAGTTCATCCTTGTACAGTTCATTTCATCACCATCTTCCTCTGGCATTTTTATATGGATGAATAGGATTTTTAGCTTAGCTCCCTCTGGTCTCTCATGAAATATGATAGAAGACACTTCACATATGGAAAATGTCTGGCTGCAGTGATCCAGCTCTCATTCCTAGTTCTACATTCCAAGGCATTTATTTGACTCATGTTTTCTCCCTTCTACCCTGTCCCAGGCCGCTTATTCAGGGAAACAACAATACTGGCTCTTTAAATTCCACTTGACAGCAGAGGAGAGCAGTCTATATCCTATATGGCTAACGCTCCCCCACCCTAAAAAAAAAGCTCCGTCTTTCTCTGTTGCTGGAAATGCTTTTGTTAGTTATAAGTGGAGAGGAAGATTTGTTTTACTTCCTTTCAGTCATACCCAATTCTTGGACTGGATAAGTCCCTGCACTTTTCTTGACAAGATTTTTCAGAAGTGATTCGCCATTGCCTCATTCCTGAGGGAGAATTCTTGGTCCAAAGTCGCCCAGCTGGCTTTATGCTTAAGCAAGTTGTGGCTAGTGCAACAGTTGGAAAGCAAGGATGACCCCCTCTTTCCATTCTGCAACATACACATTTTGATTATTTTCACCCAACCCTGATTGTTTTGGAACAGCCTAACAAGAGTTTTTGGTCATTGCAGAGATGGGATGAGCCAGAGACAGGAATTATTGAATAAGCCTTTCAGACCAGGAGGCAGAACTCTCTAAGCTAGGCTGTTAGTGATCAGAAAGTACCAGTTGCTGCAGGGCAGCTGGAGAAGTATGTAGTTGTGACTTAGTGCCCTCTTTTCCCTTTATATTTTTTTTTGCATCTCTCCTTACAGATCTCTGAGGTCCTGTGAACTGAATAAGGAAGCTTTTGCTAAGAGGGTAGAATTTAACTCCCTGAGAGGACTGAGGATCCAGTTTAGAGTCAGAAACCACTTCAGAGCCAGGAAGAAACAGGAGTTTACAATGCTTTCTATGGTTAATACTAATAGAAAGACTCTAATCTGATCACATGCCATATAAATAGTGAAGTCTTGGCTTTTGACAACTGTTGCTTAAACAACAATGGAGTGTTTTTCGTCTGGTCCACTTCAGGACTACCTCACTTGCCATCACTCCAACTCATGCAACTAGACTCAGGTGACCCCAGACTCAGTGTAGATGTGGGTGTAATTTCTAGTCAGGTCCTGAGGTATTCCATTGAGTATCGGCCAAACTTTCTTTAGTCAGGATGAAAGATTCCTGCAGCTTTGCTTCTAAAAGTGTGCATTTATTATAGCTATTACAGTTGCAGGATGAAAGCTAGGAACCAAAGCAGAGACAAAATTGGACTATGATGTGTGAGGAAGGCGGGAGATGAACCATGAGGCAGAGAAAAGGATGGGTTGGGGTCAAAACCTGCCAGTTCTACATGGATAATTTAATAGTTTGAGAGATTGGTTCATCCTTGCCTTAATAACCTTGACAACTCAAATTGCCACTTTTAAGTCAATCTCTACCTACACAGCTGATCAGAAAGTGGAAGTCTGTAGCAACACAATATTAATAATTACAACAATTTTATTTCTCAGCTTTCTAAAGCTTCAGAGAGACAGCTTCCCTTTCACACCCACCCTTGACCAACAATGGAGCTGCCAATAATGGATGGTGACAGATTAGTCTTTTCAATTGCTCATTCTGAACATTTGGTTTAATGCAAAAAGAACCTCTTGCTTAGCATCAGCATGGGATGAACTCAGCTACAGTTTTGCTGTTCTTTGGATGGCAATCAGCCAGGGTTTACTTGATGACTGTTTTATATTGCTGAATTGGCTAAAGAAACTGACAAGACTGAGATCCTGGGGCCACTACAAAAGGAAATTATACACTTTCTACGGACAATTAATTTATTGAAATTCAATCCACAGCTTTACTGCAACTCATTTATTTATTTATTTGTTTTGTATGTTATTTCATCCTTCCTTTGAGAATTTCTAGGCTACATATAGTGGCATTATTTTGTCTTATCTTCATTACCGTGCTGTGAATTTTATAGATGTGTAGAACTCTGGTTCTTCTCACTTTTATTTGAAACATCACACACCATAAAATGCTAAGGTGATTTGTTCAAGACACTCAAATGTGCACAAAAATATGAACCATTCTACTTGGATCTTTCCTTCACCACTTGTATATCTTCCAAATATATTTATCAGAGTGTTTCACTTTATTGTTCACCTCCAAAATACTTATATTTCTGGGGTAGGTGATATTAATGAGTATTAAGGAGTGTAGAAGGGGCAACAAAAAAACATGATTGAACAAGGGGACAATTTATTTAGAATGTTGTTCCATTTCTGCTGTTTGTTTGTATTCCTTAACATAATTCTGCACGCCTTTTGAATACATGATTCTGGCAACCATCATTGCAAACTGCATCGTTCTGGCCTTGGAGCAGCATCTCCCTGAAGATGATAAGACACCTATGTCTCGCAGATTAGTAAGTCGACTTTGACTTTTGTTTAATTTTCCTTTCTTCTAGATAGTACTGCAGCTTTTTACTGTGTGATTTCAGGATGATAGATCAGTAGCTATTCAGTTTTGTCTTGACCTTCGAAGCTTGGGGGTTAACAAGATTTAGAACAGTCCTCCAGTCTTTTAGCAAAGGCTGGAGATGTTTGTTGTAACTGCAGAATTTCAACTCTAGTTGGCACAGAACACTCTTGGCTCTTATTTCTTCTGAAAATTAGTCTAGGTCAAGTTACCATTGTCCTGGTTGTATAGGACAAGAAACTACAAAATGGTTGGGAGCATACAATAAATTAAGCCAAAAGATTGGGATATGGAAACCAGGTTTTATTCCCAAATTTTGTTGATTGAAACTGTTTCCAGTATACTCTGCATAGAGCCATTCTGAATTTGAAGAAATCAATAAACTTGTAAATTACTAGGAAGCAAATTTTGTATGTGATGGGGAGATAAGATAATGATAGATGCCCACTTGTCATCAGATTAGTGGATTATGTCAACAAAATGTACCATATGATCTAAGTAATTGGAATTCTACTAGTTTTTATTGTTGCTTTAAACATCTAGTAGGTGTGTGTGTGGGTGTGTGAGAGAGGGGGGAGGGAGGGAGGGAGGAAGAGATGAAGTGTGGCACTAAAATGGAATTCATTGGATGTTGACGTCCATATCATTTAAGGAAAGTTCTTCTGAAATGAATAGGACTAGATAGATCTTGTCTGGATTATTAATCAGAACTAATGATTTGTGGTTTTAAATTTATTGAATATATTCTGCAAAAGTTCAAGATCATCTCTGTAAATAATCCAAATAAATAATCCTAACCTTATCAAATCCTACTTAATTCAATTGGATTGAATAAATATAGTTAATTTAAACTCAAACCAGGAATTAGGTATTGCAATTAGGAAATCCAAAAAATTTCTCCTTTATATTTGCTAATTACAGTTTCTGATCTGTTTGTTTCCTCTGTTATTGTAGGAAAAGACAGAACCTTATTTTATTGGGATTTTTTGCTTTGAAGCTGGCATTAAAATAGTTGCATTGGGATTCGTTTTCCACAAGGGTTCATACCTGCGAAATGGATGGAATGTCATGGATTTCATTGTGGTGTTAAGTGGGTAAGTTTGTCTTGTTCGTAGTCATTGCATTATTTAAAGCTGCTGATAATGTTTTTAGGGTGTTAATGTGTGCAAGAACAATTTCTTTTTTTAAAGTAAAAAGCAGGTTCAAGTGAGAGAATTTGCAATAGGAAGGAAAGACACACTTAACTGTTTTTCAAATTATCTGCTTCATTAATCATTCCTCATGCCTAATCACTTCCACCTCCATAAGATTTAAAAAAAAACCAAACTTATTCTTTGTTTGTTTATTAACAAGTTTTAGAGAAATGAATGTAAAAATTTTAAATGTGCAAAAAGAGAAAGAAATTCATGACAAACTACAGAAACAAAACAAAAAAAGCTAATAGAGAGGGGGAAGCTATTGATTTATACCATGTATTAATCAAGTATCAAACAAATTTATACATTGATCTGAGTGGGTAAAATTAATGCATTGTCCAACATTACAAAATATAATGAAATCCATTCACAGAAAAAAACACATTGAATCATTTTTTTGAGTAATAGATAAACATGCCTTTTCAAAAACAGATAAATCACACATCTCTTGAATTCAATCCTTAATATGAGGAATATGAATAATTTTCCAATTTCTCAGAACAGTTTTCTAGCCAACACTGAAGGCCCAACCATAACATGTCAAAAGTAGTTAAATTGCAAAGTACACACATGACATTGCAATGTGTTTGTATAAAATCTGCATCGATAGTTATGTTTATAGTTAATGTTATATTATCAAAATGTGATTATGAAGATTCTATATGACTTCGGGATTTAAAAATTATCTAAAATAATTGTCAAATTTATTACTTCTATCTATAGCATGGGTGTCAAATTGGCAGCTTGAGGGCCGGATGCATCACATGCAGGCCATACTCACGCCGGCTCCCCAAAAGCAAAAAAGTAATGATATGTCATGATACATCACGTGACGCGATCGACTTTGAAACCCATTATCTATAGAGTACCCTCTTACCATATGCAATTTATTTTTAATTGTAAGGTATAAGGTGACAATCATACCATGCCTACTTTTTCAGATGTTTTATCAGCATATCACAAAGATCACATACAGGGAAAGTGGAAGATAATATAATCTGGCCTCATATTATTTGAAGGAATCAAATACGTCTGAACTCAAGGAAAATGTTCCTATTTTCAAATGATAATTTTCTAGTTCCTAAAACATGAAAGCAAATTCTGTAGATCCTACACATCTTGATTTGTGAGGTCTTAATCTGAAATTTACCAATTCTCTGACATTTATTCCATGTGTGGCAAAGTACTAAACCTTTGTGCTTTATCTGAAGAGGCTTTACTGTAAAGCATAAAATTGGTAAGATAGGAACCAGCTCTTTACAGGCCAGAAAGTAACTGTCATGTCAGCTCTGAGGAAATACCTCAAAATCTCAAGGTAATGAAGCAACAAATAAATGTCCAGTGATTTGAAAAGGTGGGAGGAAAGAGCATAAGATTAAAAATGTTGGGCTGTAGATTTATATAGCGGCTTAATGTGTGCATACTGCAATAAACAGATTTTCTCTGTAAATATGGTTTCATTCTTGTCAGCTATAAAGGAACTAATGTAGCTGTGTGATGACTATGAACTTGTGTTGAAAGTAAATTTTTGAAAGTGAGGGTTACTTGTCTGGAGAGTTGAGATTTATTGCTGTATCTGGTATGAAGCTTGACACTAATGCAGTGGTGAAATTTAGTTTTTTGAATCACCAAGCACAGAATTAAACTTCACCAAAGTTACAATGTAATAAGGGAAGAGGCAGTTTCTGTGAGCAAGGCAATAAAGATTAGGCTAGAAACAACTGCCTTATTTACAGGATTAACCCTGTAAAGTTAATCTTTTCAAAAAAGGGGGAAAAAAGGAGATTTCTTCTAATAACCGGTTCTTTGAACTGCTTATAATTATTACCACTGGTTCTATAGAATCAGTGCGAACCGGCTGAATTTCACCTCTGCACTAATGTCTTTATTTCTTAAATTTGTCCATCTGCCTTTCTCTTTCCAAGTCTCTTTATTGGCAGGCCTGAAAATGAGAGGGAAGAAAAAGTAACATGCTAATTAGAACTCTATAACAGATTATGTTGATTTCTAACCCTTCAAATAACTCTCCTCTATAGCAGGGGTCCCCAACCCTGGTCCATAGCCCAGACCTGGTCCATGGTCCAGTGGGAAGCATTTGCCTAAGTGGCATGGGTGCACATGAAACCATCCCTTGTCTCCCTGCTGCAGCCACTGCCACCACTGCCGGTCCACACAGTTGGAAAAGTTGAGAACGCTATAGGATCAAAATTGGAAAAAAGGAAGCTCTGGTTCCAGTTTTTAAAGGTTCTCTATATTTTTGGTGAGCTCAGCAGCCATTTATCCTCATCACAGATTAATTTTCTTGCCTGGTAAGAAGGCAAAGCCTTCCCTGTTTAAGTTGCTCTGGAAATAAGGCAGGTGGCTTTCTTTCCAAAACAATTGAATTAATGTATCAAGAAATAGCTGTAGCAGTATTCAACTTACCACCCGATACTAACTTTAGTAGATAGTGTGTGCAGAAGCTGCATTAACATGCAGAACCTGAACGCTTTTCCTGAATAACTCATTTAAAACACATTTAATAAACCACTTTAAGTTATTTGCACATCATTTTGTATTGATATCTTTTTAATGTAGAACTGAGTAATGAAAAACACAACCACTTCATAGACATTCCAATTATCTGGCAGATGTATTGTTAGGTCCTCTAAAAATCAGTATAGTTAATATGTTTCACAGTGCTTTGAAAGACACAGCATTAACAATCCCTATAGGGCACATTTAAGAAAGGTTTGGAGATAATTTTGGGTGCATGACAGAGATTGCCAGCATTAAGTTCTGCTCTCTGAACACTACCAGATAATACCAATTCATTTATGAATTGTACACTGAATTATTTCTGAAATGGCGGGCTAAGCTAATTATTCTTTTTCTAGACATATGTACCTTGGTATCTTCAGGAACTTTGGCATGGTATTACTTTAGACAGAATTATGAACATGTTACAGAATGCTTGCTCAATGGATTACCAGTGATGATCAGATCAAGCTGATATATCAATACATTTCATTGTTTAACATTAGATTGTTTTCGCTCTCTCTCTCTGTCTGAATTATATAAGTGTGTGTGCATGCAGGCGCAAATGCACATGACACATACAACAAAGGTAGGAAGAATTATGAGTGTTTTGGGGCAAAATATACTTTGGATAGATCAAGAGTTAGTGCAATAGTTAAGGCACTGGGCTAAAAAACTGGAAGATTCTAACTCCCACCTAGCACAAAACCATCTTGGTGATCTTAGGAACGTCAAGGTTTCTGAGCCCTAAGAACTAGGCAGAGGTAAAATTACTTCTGAAAATCTTGCCAAGAAAACTGCAGGGACTTGTCCAGGCAGTCATCAGGAGTTATCATTGACTTGAAGGTACCCGCCCCCTCAAAAAAAAAAAAAAAGCCCTTTGGGTATCTTATATTGGTCTCTGGACAATAAAACTTCCTACTATATTTTTATGATTGTGCAAAATATATAAACATACAAGAGCTACTTGTTTTAGACTGGGTATGCTTATTGGCCTGTGTGGGAGTGGACAGTGAAAACACCTCATGACTTCTTTTGTTTTCTGAAAAAGTCCAGTGAAAACTAAGGAAAGTATCTATAGTATTCTCCTCTAGGAGGACAATTTGACTCTAGAAATTACAGCAGTTTGCTTTTTTGGGTGTTTCTCTATGTTGGATATGGGGGATATTCAGAGGTACTTTCTAGAATTAGGAGGAAAATTCAGGAAATGAATGGAACTCAGAATATGATTCCAGATAAAAGTTGTAGCTTTTCATAAAGACCTGATTCCAGTAAAAGAAAAAAATCTCAGGCAATTAGGGATGAGAAAGATCTTCACCTCAAGTGTTGGAGATTCACTTTCAATCACAATAAATAGCACATTGGCAAGAAGCACCATTTAACAGAATAAGAGAAACCTTAAGGGAGAGGTCTTCTGGTTTAACCCCCTGGCTCAAGCAGTAAACCCTATACCATTCCAGGTGAATGACTATCCAATCTCTTCTTAAAAACCTCCAGTGATGAAGCACCCATAATTCTAGGAGGCAAATTGTCCCACTGATTAATTGTTCTAAACTGTCAGGAAATTTATCCTTAGTTCTAAGTTGCTTCTCTCCTTGATTATTTATGTTTTAATTTATCTATGATATGTTACTATCATGTAAGTTTCTTACATATAGCATTCTAAGGCATCCTAGCTTGTTGGGGATTGATTAATGAATGCCCAAAAGGTGAGCATTTATTAGAAATGAGCATTTATAAATGAGCATTTATGGTCATTGTTGTCCATTCCTATACCAAAATGGGAAAAAAGTTTCTTCATGATGTTGCAATAGATGGAAGATACATTTACTTCATAGGTTCATGGTTCATGTTTGACCACTTAGACACCTTCCTTGTCTTTCTATATATGTAAATGGGATTGATGAAGAGATTTCCCTCACTGCCAGCCTGCTTGGATTCTTGTCTAGATACAGAGAAGAGTGAGAAAGTGCTTTTTCTCTCTAATATTATTACTATCTCACCTGTACACTATTCCTGATTGGCTGTAACTGCTAGACTACCACTTAATAACCTAATTTGACATACAGTGTTTACATACATAGTCAGTGAAGTTTTGTCCATTTTCTTCGCTTTAGTCTTCCAAAAGCAAAACAATTTGTCATTGTCTTCAGGGAAGGTGGGCCTAGCTTCACAACTAGAAAAATATGGGATAGTGCTTTTTGTGATGCTGTGTATAATAGGTCAGGCAAGGTGAAATGTTTTGTGTTCTTCTAAACATCTGACTTGGAATTATGACAAGTCAGAAAGTGGAAGGAAAGAATTTGGTAATAACTCTATTGATAGAAATAGGATCTTCTAGATCGACTTGGAGAATGTAGCAAATATACCATATGTGCATAACTGCACATTTCATTCATCCAAGCAGCAGATATATGGAAAGGGACTTTTTTCTTTTGCATCATTACAATGAATATTAAAGTGTGTTTGCTCCCCACCCCCCCAGTTCCATTCTATTAAAGAACTAAGTTGAACTTTACTAGGATTAATCAAAATATTAGTCTCTGGCTAATGTTTGGTTCAGGTAAATATTAATATTGACAGTTTCATTTGGATTAAGAATTTATGAATTGTTGGTTATTAATGTCAGTTGTGTTTGGTCATGAATAAATTTTGATTGATTGATTATTTGTCAATTGTATTAAGCATCACTGTCATAACTTTTGAATTTTTCATCTTCCCAATTTTTCTACTTGTTTATATTTTCACATCCACTGACAGTGATCTTTATTGAATGCAATTACATTTTTTAAAAAAAAGTAATACTGTAGTTTAATATAATCTTGATTCACAAAATCATAATTTCCAGTAGTTCCTACCACTGGAATCTAGCAACTGGATAGGGCAAAACTTGGAGAGTAAGAGATCGCTTCCTGGATCATGTGAGCAGATGCTGAATTAGATTAGGGTAGAAGTGCAGAGTTGCTTGATGTTTTCCTGGATTGCTCTGGGGCTACTTCTAACTTTTTGAAGAATGAATGGAATTCTCCTCGCTGTGCCAAAGGCCAATGAAACTTGGGATCCAGTTTTCCTGAGAAGAATTATGTGTATGAGAGATTCTGTAATGAGCCTGCCTTGTTTTTTTAATGGCATCACTAATCACAGTATTAATTTTGAAACTGCTGTGAATCTATCATTTGAAACATAAGCTACATCATTATTGTTGTATTTAAAGGGGAAAAAAAGTGAAGCAAGTATCATAACATGACCTTCTTGTTTCTGTTATAAAATAACAAAAAAAAAATTTCTGGTTGTGAGTTATAGTTTTAAGAATGATTTTATATGTTTTTCTTAATTTTTTATTGGGAGCCACCCAGAATTGACTGAAAGATGGGCAATTATGTAAATGTTTTAACTAAATAAATAATTAACATGGTTGGTATATTGATTAATGTGCCCTTCCTTGTTTCCATATTAATTTAATGTAATCTATTTCTTAATAGATGTCAATGCTTTGAGTTAGGCCAGGTTGGGAAACAGATATCACAAGAAATACTAGGTCTCTACTTCATTGATATATGTGATAGTAACAGAATTTCTTTTTTTTATATATAATTTTTTATTTTAAGACACATACACGCACAAAAAAAACACATAACATTAAAAAAAAAGAAACCTACATAACATAAAAAACAAAACAAAACATATATCTAAAAT
>JAEANM010026000.1:0-10830 GCA_017656035.1 Myanophis thanlyinensis
CGTAAGTACCCGGGTCCCAAGCCATGGAGCACTTTAAAGGTGAGAACCAACACCTTGAATTGCACCCGGAAGGCCACCGGTAGCCAGTGCAGCTCGCGCAGGAGAGGTGTTACATGGGAGCTTCTAAGAGCTCCCGTAATTACCCGCGCGGCCGCATTCTGAACCAACTGCAGCCTCTGGATGCTCTTCAAGGGGAGCCCCATGTAGAGAACATTGGCGTAATCTAGACGGGAGGTCACAAGGGCAGAAGTGACTATACGAAGAGCGCCCCGATCCAGAAAGGGTCGCAACCCTTTGGATTTGAGACTGGAATGTAGCCCAGAGTGATTCTGAGCAAGTTTGTCCGTGAGTCTTCCTCACAGGGCATTGTAGATGTTCCTCCGGCCCAATTGCCAAGCATCCGAATTTTGATTGTGCGACCCTGGGGATGCTGCAATGGGTCTATGACAATTCACCACGGCCAACTCACGTTGGGGGCAGGAGTTACAGTAATATCAAAGAAATGATGGAATAGAATAATTAAAGAAATGATGCAAAAAGAGGGACAGAATGAAATGTGAATGACCAAAATTAAAATAAATTTTTATTTATTTTAAAAAATTGAATTGTCCCGCAGCGAGTTGTCCCATGGCGAATTGGCCATGACGAGTTGCTCCATTCTGTGGTCATAAGTCACTTTTTTCAATGCTATTATAACTTTGAATGGTTAGTGAATGAATGTAAGTCAAGAACTTACCTGTACTTCTATACTGATGATGTGCATGGAATTGTTTTTACCTCTAATCAGATAGAAATTTGAAAGGGGTGATGGTGGATAGAAACAACAATGCGGGATATTGACGCAAATGTTTTTGAGCGTCTTGCCATTAATGGTCCTTCAGGATATTTCTTTTTAAAGAAGATTTAATAGAGACCGCTTGAGGGAATGACTAGGCAAGAGGCCAGAGAAACCAAGGTCAATGGAGAAAATGTAACTAAACCAATGAGTCATGTTTTTTTCCCTTTTTTTGTGAGCAGTGAAAGTTAGGTCATGGCAAAGTACGTAACAGGCAAGACTTGTACAGATTGCAACAGCCATCAGATCTCGCAGATTTCAGACATAGGAAAGTTTTATAAAGTTTTCGCTCTGTAGTGTCTGAACAGATAAAACAATTTGGTGGGTTTTCTTCGGAAAAGCAAGTGCTTTTCAGAAAAAAAAATGCATCTTCTCCAGATTTGTGGACATTTCTATCCATAGACTTCCTGTTTCTCTTCCAAGAGAGGAGAGAGTAGATTAGGTAATAAATTCTGATTATTCTTTGTGGTAAAAGACCAGAAACAACATACAGCAGTAAGGAAGTAAAGAAAAAGAGAAAAGTAACTGATTTTGATAATAAAACATAAATTTTAGGTGATGATGTGTCGGTATTCTAGGTTTGAGGCTCTTTTGATGCATTTATTCATCTTAATGTTGCTATTAGCAATTTAAAAAGAAAATGAAAAATAATCTATGCTGTTGTAATCCATGGAATAAACTAATAGACATCCAAGCAAACACAATTAGAAAATCAGCAGTAAAACTGTATACAGGCTTGAAAATAGATTTTATAGATTGGCTAATTAATTAATTAATTAGAGGTGGGAAATATTAAATCATGTAGCTAAATGGTGTGCTTCATATATCATTTCACAGATTCTGTTTTTTATGCAGTCACATAGATACTAAAAAATTGGGAAGTAGACTGGGGAGTTTCTATAGCACATGGGTTTCAAACTCACTGCGTCATGTTGCTGTCACATGACGTATCATGACATTTTTCCCATTTGTGGAGCTGGGGTGGGCGTGGCCTGTGTGTGGCACATCCGGCCTGCGGGCTGCCAGTTTGACACCCCTGCTATAGCAGGATGGGCTTGTGATGATAGTATATCAAGAACATTGTCTATCGGAATTATTGAGGCCTTCTGCACTGCTATTGAAATGAGATTCTTCCTGTCCAGCATGGATAACGCTATTCATATGACACTCATTTGTTTAACTTTTAAAAGGGTGTGAAGGAAGGAAGCATATTGTGATTTTGACCCCTCTCTTGTTAACTTATTTTTACGTTGCTTCTGAGAAATAGTTTCCTTTGAATATTTTTTTTAATTCAGCTTACTTTTTTACATGCTGTAACTAACATGGAAAATATTGAAACTATTATTGCATTGATCATTTTATGATGTTAACCGACCAGTCACTTATATGAGATGGGAGATTAAGCAAGTATAGTAAATAAATTAAACAAAGCCATTTAAAATGGATAACGTGCTATTAAAACACTGGTTTTTTTTGTAGAAGTCTTTTCTATTTAGATCAGTAAAGAATCCTATTGCGTTCAGTCCCTTGGCCCACCCTGCATTTACACAACTTAATCAGCTACTGTTTATAAGGTAACTGGTCAGTTCCTCATGCCTTGTATGCCATCATTATCTTTTTCTTTTAGTGGGCCATTCTGCAATGCATATATTATCCCTGACATATTTGAACATAGAAATAGTAACAGTGGCTGTAGCAGAACAGGGTAAGCACTGAGTCACAATTGCATTTGCTTTGTTACTGATAAAAAGTGTGTAATAGAAAATGTATGAACCAGTAAAGAGAAGACTCCGCCGTATCTTCAGTTTTTCCGACTGGAGACCAAAACCCGACTTTTCCACAAAACTGCTTGGGAAATGCAGCTTGGAAATGGCTAATAATAATGCATTGCCTCTCTCCCCAAAGAAGGACATCATTAACTTTAAACTGATTTGACACACGAGGGGTTTTTAGAGTGGAGTTTTTAGAGGAGGGTAACTCTTGTATTTATTGGTTTTGTCTAATCCTCTTCAATTTTGTGGGCCTGGATTCATCTAATGACAAAATGGGTAAAAGAGTGATTGCTGGACTAAGGATATAATTTCATATTAATTAGATTTTTAATGATCAGGTTACTCAAGTGTAATGTGTAAATTATTGTAGCAGTTTGATGACACCTGTGTTACAGTGCGCCTGTAGATGAATAGAGACAGCTGTGTTATTAACAAGGAGGCTTTTGTTGTCAACCAAAGAATAAAGCTTTTCATATCATTCTCTGATTCTGCCTTTTAAAATGTTTAATTATCTAAAGCTAAAATGCAGGCTTTATTTTATGATCTCCTTTATTGATATAATTATGGATCTCAAAACTGAACTATTTTCACAAGCATTGAACGTGTAGTTTTAGAATATCTTTACTGAATGCTTCTGAAACCTATCTCCTGAGATAACTTTGGTACAGTGAAGTCTCCAATTTGAGCTCCATTTCCGGCCCCTTTGTGGATGTGTGGTTTTCTTTATGAGGTCAGCCAGGTGTTGCCACCTGTTAAGAAGTGGGGTATAGCAGGGCTGTTTCACAAAGTGCACTGGCATGAGCATGCACGCCTCCTTGAAACCTTAGAGAATCCTTTACAAAAAAGCTTAGTTGCAGCTGTTCTGAAGGCTTTCCCTGATTATCTGCATATTATGTGTCCATTCAGACAACACTTCCACTGGGACCGAGCCTGAAGTGGATCAGAGCAGTCGGTGTGGAACCTTTCAGAGCATGTGGCTGCTTTAATGCTCCAAGGAAAAAGGGTTCACTGATGGTGCAATTTATGAAATACTGTACCCTCTTCAAATACTTTCATAACCCATCCATATAACTTTAATCCTGAAGCCAAACCCCTTTGTTCTTCTTTTTGCTGGGAAAAATCAAGATTCAGAAACATTTCAATGAATGAATAAAACTCATATCCAGTAGCATTAAGTCTGTTGTAATCATTTGATTGTTGACTGCTGGGCTGAAGAAATGGACCTTTACATAAAATACTTTCATGTTATTCACAACAAAATCTAGGTTAGAAGTAATGAGACTTAGTATAGGTGAAGAAATTTGAAATTGTAGCCTTTTATCTTAATTGATGTTAATCACAAAAAAAATCTGAATAAGCTACGTACTTAGTTACTTTTACTTTTGTTCCTGGAGCGTGGGAAAGTACTGTTAGTGTATTAAAGCTGTTCAGGTTGTATTCTCTACAGATGATGTTGGGATTGTTGAGGAATTAGTATAAAGGGCTTTGTTTGATATCGGTAGTAAATATTTGTATACCATTTGCAGAATACATAATGAATACTCTGTTGCAAATTAAAGTTTATTTGTATTTTGGTGCCCAGTTCTGGTAGCCTTAGCTATAGTCTTCCTTGAGCCATTTGCCTTGAGCATACAAATATTCTAACTGTATGGAGTGTGAAGCTGCCTGTGTTCTTGCTCTCTTGCATAAGATAAAACTCAGTTCAGGGCAGAAGGCTGTTCTGACAGAAAATACTAATTTAATTGTCATTGGTACATTAAAGGTTTTTTAAAATAATATTTTAAAATAAACTACACTATCAAAATCTGTGGTATCCATGCTTGAACATGACTTTGGACAGTATGAGGGCTGTCTCATTCCAATATTTTAAAAAAGTCACCTGCAGTTTATTTGCCCCTTTACCCCCTGGTTAATTGCTAGAAACAAATGAAAGAATTGTATTTTCTGTCTGGAAGAATGAATATGAGCAAAAAGAAAGAATGTATTGCTAGCAAGATGAGAGTCTCAGAATCTTCCACACCCTTCTCTGCCTGGCACAAAATACAGAATAAAAAAATGTATTATGCATGGACTCTTGTTAAAAAAAATTACATTTAAAGGGCTAAAAGATGGAAGAATAGCAGGAAGCGGATCAAACCAGCCAGTTCAAACCTTCGTTTGCAGCAAAATAAAATGTGGACTGCATCAACACTACACAGACTCATGAAGAGAGAGAGAGAGTGCACCTGCACTCTCCAGTCTCCAATAATATAGCAGGCTTCTACATTCTAAAATATCCACAAATAAAAGGGCACAACAGATTACACAGTGTGATTAGGAAAGAATGGTAATAAAGTCAAAAATTGCAAAAGAGCAAATCAAAGCATAGAACTTTTGGAAAAGATAATTGAACTGTGTTGATGATGACTTGCTGAAGATATTCATGGTCACACTGCACATGGCTTCCGTCCTATAAATTACGGAGTTTTCAAATGTGTTTTTAAAAAACAACAACAGGAAGATGCTTGTTTTATACAGTATGTAAAGGCATGTTGAATCCCCAGTTCATCAGGAACCAGAGATGGATCCATATGATGCATGAGATTATGCTGTTAAGAAGAAACAAGCCAGCATGTACAGTACATTTGCATTTCATCACTTCTGTGTGAATTTAAGCACAGTCTTGCATGCACGTGCACAGTTGTGTATCTTTGTCGCCTCCAGCATTCTTTCTCCTTCTCTTTTGAAAGTCACACATCTTAATCTGATGAGGATCAACTATTTCTTCATAAGAATTACTCCATTAATTTTTTTTTAAAGGATTTACTTGGCTTCCAGGGAGTCAGGTAACATGCAACAAGTATGGAAGAATATTCATCTTTTTTCCCTGTCTGGTTTGCTGCTGACCAAAACATTTTCATGGCCATGTTATATGTTTATAATGGTGAGACCACTGTTTTCTCAGAAGAAATTGACATGATATTAAAAATCAATTACTTAACAGTAGTTGCTTTTACCTGCCTTCACTAGAAAACCCTAGTGCAATGGTGTCAAACTGGCGGCCTGTGGGCTGGATGCACCAACACGTAGGCCATGCCCACCCCAGCTCCGCGAATGGGAAAAATGTCACAAAACATCATGTGACGCAATGAGTTTGACACCCATGCCCTAGTGTTACTTTCTAACTAACTAACTAATCTCTTTTAGCTATGTCTTGTCCAATGTTTCGAGAATGGGGAGTGGTGGGGGGAGGATTTTAGTTTCAGATCTTGTTTTGTGACAGAATAAAGGTTCTTCAAAGCTTGAAGTTAATTCCCAAGCTTTGGTTTAGGTGGATGGGAGAGGCTTGTTAAATATGTTTTTGCACTGAATGACCAGATTCCATCTTGTTTTGTATTGTATTTTTGTTATTTATTACATTGTAAGCTGTCCAGATTTGGTTTGGAAATTGGACTGTGCCTAAATTGAATTATATAAATGAATATAAATTGTGTGTCTAGAAGTGCTGCGAGGCTAGCAGACTAGAAATTAATTGGAATAATTCTCTGTTGTGTTGAGGCAGAGAATCCAAGAATGGGTTAACTCTATCATGCTGATCATTAGACTGAGTCAATCAACTTGGAACCACACCTCATTTCCTGGCTTGCTTTCCAGTTTTCAACTCAGTCTCTGATCAGTGTGACACTTTTTCCCTGAGCTCCATTGGAAAAGCAATATATTTTTGGATTCTCTCAGCACTAAGGCACAGTAAGACAAAACTGATTTTATTCCTCCAAGGCATTGGATTTACAGTGTAAGCCATTCGGCTCTTATGGTCTCTTCCTGGGCTCAGCAGGGACAGGCATGCAGGTCTTTGGTCCGAAAAGCCGCCTACGTCCTTTCACAAGTCTTGATGCCAGCTGGTATAGGAGATTCCAGAGAGCCGTTTTGACTTGGGCAGCCTCTCCCTGGAGGGGGAGGGCGCCGCAGAGGCAGGCGAGCTGGGCTTTGGCCTGAAATAGCCGCCTAAGTGTCTTTAAGGGAAGTTGCGACTGCTGACTGGCATACGTTAACAGAGAGAGCTGTTTCGGCTAGTAAGACCTCCCTGGAGGGGGAGGGCTCCATGGAGACAAGCAAACAGAACTTCGGCCCGTAAAGCCACATAAACAGTTTTTTAAAGTTCTCAGCTGCCGGATGCCTCAGGCCTTTTTGTAGAGAGCCATTTCAACTTGTAAGCCTCTCCCTGGAGGGGTACGGCTCCACAGAGGCTGATGAGCAGGGCTTTGGCCTGTAAGATGCTGCCTACAGGTTTTAAAGGGTTTTATGGTGCCGCATGGAATTGCCTTGTCAGAGAGAGCCGTTCGGCTCACAAGCCTCTCTCTGGAAGGGGAGGGCTCCTTGGAAGTGCACCAACAGGGTTTCGGTCCGTAGAAACACCTAGGCCATTTATAAAGCCTGCTGCCGGCTCCCACCTGCTGGATGGCAGGGGGGACCTTCCGGACACTTGAAGGCTGTTCCAACTTGCTTGGCTGACCGCAGTGATCCTAAGAGGCCACCAGGGACCCGGTTGTGCCTACGTGATCGCAATAGGCACAGCCACAATCTGAACTGCCAGCCACATTCTCTTTGATTGACTAATTGCCTTAATTGATTGACTGCCTGGGAGGCTTCATTGCTGTTTGAAGGCTCAGATCATTTGCAATGCCTATATTGGCAAGGGCCTCATTGTGATCTGAGAGTTGCCTTGAGCAGGCTAGATTCGCGCCAGAACGCCCTCGCCTGGCTATTAACTGCAACAAGCTGATTGCAAGGCAGAATTACTAGAGGAGCTGAGTCCCTGCTCAGGGGTCCCTTTGGCCTTACTCCATAAGTTCCAAGTTATCTCAGAGAACAAAGGAGTGTTTATAGTCCCCTGAGTCCATGTCCAGATACTTCCGAAGCATACTATACTCCCTGTTTTTCTGGCAGCAAAGCAGGGCTGGGCAGGGCAAAGACAAGCATAAAGCTTATGCAGAATTTGATTCTTAAAGATTATCAGGCTTCCTCCAAAGGAGATTACATTGAACATCAATCTCCAGAGGGGAAGGCAGCTCACAGGTGCATTGTGAGGCCATGCAGACACTGGGACAAGGCCAGGACTTCAGTGCAATCCCAGCCTAGCAGAAAGTGTGCCTGATTCTCTAAATCTGCATTTAGAACAGCCTATGATAAGATCAAAACCAAAGCTCTGCACTTGTCATTATCCAATCTGAGCGGATAGAAAGGCTTCATAGTACTCCTGAGGATGGCCCCTCAGCTCCCTGCCCTTTCCCAGGGGCAATGGCAGATCCTGTTCAGACAAGGCTTCATTCCATGTCACCAGTGGGCGCCAGAGAGTCCATTCAGCCATCTTTCAGCCCTGAAAGTAACAGGATGTTTATAGCTCTGCCACATAGAGGGGCAAGGGGAGACTTACCTCTACAGCTGCAGGGCTCAAAAGGGGGGAAAGATCAGTGGCAGAGGGTATAACAAGGGGATTTGCTAGGTGACAACAAAGTCCTGCCACCAGTCCCTGCTCCCCTTTCAGAAATCTATCTCTCAGCAGGAGCCTGCTGAGCTGGCCTTATGCAGGAATCCTGATCTTCTGCTTCCTTTATTCTATCTGAGGTGAGAAGACCAGGGAGAATCTGCTCTCTCGGATGATGAGGCAGGTCTTCAGGCCTTTGTGAGACTGTTCCCACCAGGCCTATTAAATCTCTGCTGCACAAGGCCAGGGATTTGACTAATTAGGGGTTCCTGCCACCTCCTGGGATCTCAGAATCTTGCTTATCTGCCATTCTGCTACAATGGCAGAAAGTGAAAAAAGGACCCCTCTCCTAAGCTTGTCAGGGTGGCGATCAGTAAAACGGCATAGACCAGGGTCTCGGAGTACCCCTAATTTAAGTGATAGGAAATTCTATCAAACAGAACAGGAATCTTGGAGATACTACAGCTTCCTCAGATAAATGAACCTCTGGCCTCATAGCCTCTCCCTCCTGGATGTCAGGTGACACTGCACAGGGCTTGAAACAGGGAGACAAGTGAGGTGGAATTAGTCCTTCACGTATCAGACCGCAGCCTGGGCAGTCAGAGCAGCCTTGACTGTGACCCTTTTCAACCATATCACCTTCAGGTGGATCCAGCTAATGTAAAACAGATTACCCGTGAGAATAACAGATTGCAGCAGGATGTTAATTAAGTGATTGCTGCAACAGAACTCTCTGCCGATGCCACCTTAGACACCGTTAATTTGCCTCCAGGTCCTTGGCATCCTCCGTGGCATCCAGTTGACTCTTACGGCTTTGGCACTGAGTTGAGGACAGGTGGAGGATGCTTTGGCCCCCTCCAAGGAGACACAGGCCAGTCGGAGGGAACTGTTACTGATGAGTCAGCCATAGGTGTGGTCAGACAGGGGGTTAGCCATAGAATTCACCTCCACCCCTCCGAGGCGCTTCATATACCAAGATGTTATCTTTCATAGGCATTGTCCTGTGGGCAAGGCTCCATGCAAGGCTATACAAGGGTTTCAGCTTCCTTTCAATGGGCTGGCAACAGTAATACACTAACCAGGATGAGTGCCTCAAAAGAAGTGCTTCAGTCACTGAGGTGGTAGAAATCAGACGATTTGGCAGGGTTGTACTTTCAGGGAGCCAGCGCAAGTGACTACCAACGCAAGCCTCTTTGACTGGGGAGCGCACCTCCTGATCCAGGACCAGCAGTCTCCACCAAACCTGCCCCATGACAAACTGGCTGGGGCTGAGAGCTGTCCATCTGGTGCTAGCTGCTTCCAGCATGAGATTCAAGGTCCTGATGTCAGGTTATGACTGGCAATGTGGTCACCAAGGCCGTGTCACCATGTCACCAGATAAGAGGACACCCACGTAACGGTCCTTCATGAGAGAAGCACGTCCTAGACCTCTAGGCAGGGACATAGTAACATCCCTTAAGGCGCAACATATTTCTACCAGGATGGAACACTCTGAGTGGCAGCTCCATCTGGATTCCCTCATGGAGATAACCAAGAGATTCGCCAATCTGGTGATTGCTTTGTTCACATCCCCTTTGAACTGCCAGTTGCCCAGGTTATTGATTCGAGTTCAGGGGACGGAGGGGACGGGTGCACTCTGCAGTTTATGGCTGGGGTACACGCATTTCCTCTTCTTCCTCTTACTCCAGGGGTGATCAGAAGGTCCCTAGAAGAATGGGCCACAATATTGCTAGTGGCACCACATGGGCCCAGGCAGCTGCGGTTTGCAGTTCTGATCAGTCTGGAGACTGTCATTGGCAGATTCCCAAGGAGCAGCTGGTCCTCTGTCAGGGGAACCTAATACATCCAGACCCAGGATGGCTCCAACTGACAGTTTGGCAGTTGAGTGGAAGATCCTGGGTCAGGACAATTCATCTACTAGGGTCAGTCAGACAATTCAGGCTTCTATGAGGCCGTCATCCAATTGGATTTATGATGCCACATGGAGGACCTTGATTCTTGGTATGCCAGAACACCAATGGTCCCTTCCTCTGTTTCAATCGCCCGTGTCCTGGTCTTTTCCAGGTGTGGCTAAACAAGGGCCTCGCCCTCCAAACACCTTGCGCTGACAGGTGGCCACTCTCTCAACAGTTCGGATTTGCGGGAACAGAAGATCCCCTTCTCAGCATCCGCGGATTTGCAGCGTTAAGGGGTGCTGCCCACCTTACACCTGTGGTTTACAGGTAGCTAACCTGGGACCTAACCAGGGGATACAGGTTCTCACTACAGCACCATTCGAAACCAGGGGCAAGTAGTTTGAGTCCCCTTTCTCCCTAGCATTCCTAGTAGCAATCAAATAGCATTCCTAGTAGCAATCAAATCTGCTAGACATATTTTGGAGTCAGCAGCCTTGTCTGTTAGAGACAATCTCTTCATTTTCACACCACCTGGTCCTTCATCCCAAAGAAAATTCCTGGTTTCACAGGGCATAGTTCTTAACCTTACCAGATCGCTGCCCAGAACTAGTTCATGCCAAATGAAGGAAATGACACACATCAGCTATCCACAGAGCCCTTAAAATATATATCAAAAGGGGATGGGCCTGGTTAGAATAACGGCGTTCCTCCAGTGACCTTTCACCCAGCCTCTGGGAACGAGGGTATTATGCCAACTATAGGCTGATAGTGTCAGGGTTCCACACATCATCATCAATGCAATCAGAACTCCAGAGAAACAAAGTCCAAAGAATAAGATTTTATTGAAAACATTGTACTGGTACG